>JAPMLY010003609.1:0-16473 GCA_026401115.1 Tetraselmis chui | reverse complement strand
CCTAACCCAGAGCTGGCCAAGAGTTGGGCGCTCTTTGCTTTTGCGCCCAGCCAATCTAGGCTTACCCACCCCGAAGCCTGCAATTATGTGATAAGCTTCCCTTGGCCATGCCCGTGGTGGTCTTTGGCCAAATTGTAATCAGATTTATAATTTTGGCAAAGCATGCCATGGGGTAAACGTTTTCATTTTTTATTTTAATTTTTTTGTTATTATTGTTATTCAGATATTTTCACCGTCATCACGCATCACCCTCACCTGTGCAGGTTTTACCGCCCGTTGCCACTACCCTGGTGGCCGACTACCGGTGCCACTACGCGCTCGTCGCACTCTTACGCACTCTTGCGCCCTCGGCTAAAGCATCTACGTGCGGTACCGGGCGGCAGTAGGTGACCGGGGCCTGGGACGACAGTACCAGTAGCACCATTCCATAGGTCTGGCGACGTCAGCCGAAATGCCGTCAATTACAAACGTCGGGGGCAGTGTCACCAGCGCGCTGGCACTAACCTTGCTTGCGTGGGGGTTTCGCCTTTTCCGCGCTGCCGCGCTTCGGTCAGACGCCGCCAAGAAAGCGCACGCAAAGCATGCCTCTCGGAAGATGAGCCGCTTCGCAGCTCACCTCTCCCCGGCGTCACTTCGCCTGCTGGTGGGATACCCCTTCTTCGCCGACAGTCCCATCATAGGTCGTCGACATAGTTGTTTCCTCGTGGTGGATATGAAGTCCTGTTTTGTATTATTGCCAGCAGTGGCGTTTCCTGAGGGAGTAGTACCGTGTGCTATGAAGGTGGCGACGCCGTGTAGTGGCCAGGGAGATAAGGTTTGCCCGTTCTACTGTCCAGGTTGAGTCCGACCCTTTTCCACACACAATAGTCGACATCCGGCCGACTGGCGCCAAGGACCCTCTTCCGGACTGCCTAAAAGAGAGCACGGCAATTCCAGGCGCGTGCGTGAGTGCTTTTATTGCAATTACGTAGTGCTGTGTGTTTGCTGTTAATTTGTCGTTTCTCTGCATATTCGGGGGGGGGAGGGCTACATAGTAAGGAGGGTGAAATAGTCAACCCTATTCATTGCAGTGAGGGAGCTGGAAGCGGCCCTGACCCCACGCAAAGGGAACTGGCAAGAGGCTGTGGGTTCTGAGCCTCCTTCCCCAGAGTCTACGCTGGTTTTTGTGGGAGACTCGCAGCAGGATGTGAAGGAGGCTGCGGTGATAGCTGCTGCTTGCGGCTACCAGAAGTGAGTGGGGCGACCACTGCCAGCCAGCGCACACATACATCATGTTTTATGCAATCCACAGTCCCACATCTTCACAGCTAGCAGCCGTTGCAAAAGGCATTGATGTTAGCTGCGCACTGATGTCTATCAATCCATCACTATGTTCCCAGGTGCCTGCTTTTCGGAGGTGATTTCAGTGACTTCGATATCGATGCATCATTGGCGCCTAAAAAGGTAGAAAAATACACAGACCTTGGCAACGCTCGCCTGTTTTTTCCCCCATTACGACCTTTTTAATGATGCATATTATCGTCGCAGATGCTGAGCCGGGATGCTACAGCTGCGCTTCTTGGGCGGGTCGGCCCAGCCGGGGTGTGCGTTGATGCGTGCGTCCTTGACCTACGGCGGCATGATGAAAGGGCGTTGTATGGGTGCATACCTGGAACAAAGTACGCCTTCATCCCAACCGTGTGGTCACACGACGCTGTGCTCTGACCTGCATTGTCTTGCACTCGTGCAATTTCATACCTCCTCTGTCAAATCCTTCTGCAGGCACCTACCCGTGGATCAGATCCCTGCCGCGATGGAGATGGAGGATGAAGCATGGAAAAAGGTCTACGGGTTTCCAAAACCCGGTGTGGGGGATGTGGTGGTGATGCAATGCCGCACAAAGTAAGTCCTGTGCTGGTCTCTTAAAATGCTCAGCTGAAGTTCCCTCCTCCATATATAGCACGTTTGCACGCACGCCGACAAACACACACACACACACACACCTACACACACACACACACACACACACTCACACAAACCCACACCCATCCCCCCCCCCCCCCCCCCCCCCCCCCCCCCCCCCCCCCCCCCCCCCCCCCCCCCCCCCACACACCCACCCACCCACACCCACCCACACACCCACACACCCGCACACACACACACACACATATACACACACCCTCACACACCCGCACACACACACACATATACACACACCCTCACCCACACACACGAGCTCGCGTGAGTGCTTGCTGCATGCCTATGGAGTGGTAATTGCAAGCACTTACTTCTCCCCTCTGAACAAACACATATATATCCGTAAATGCACATCGATAAGTTGAAATGCACAATGAGCCACATCCGATATTTTTCCATACACACACGCGCGCGCGCGCGGAAGTTTACGTTTGCATGTTCAAACGCGTGTTTTCTGCATCCAACGTAATTACATTCACAATGGCAAGTGTAGCTGCACAGACCTACAGGAAAACGCATTTAGACACGTTTAGACACGCGCTGACCACTTGAATGCCCCCAAGCAACCAAAGAAAGAAGCATGCTCGTAAGCCTAGAAACACATAAGTATGCATGAATCACAGCCAAACAAACACGTTCACTCTTGCACAAAGCCCATGTAGAGACAGACACGCACAGGCATAAACTTCTGCGATTCGCATGCTCCCTGACAATCTTGTATTCGTATACGCAGTCGTCGTGCAGCTTGGGCTGCTCAAGTATGTGCGGACCATGGATACAAGTCATGTTTTGTTTACAAGTCCGGAGCGTACGGTTGGAGGCTGGACCCGTCTGTGAAAGCGTATGCGAGTTATGAAATGGGCGAGTGCCCGCCCGAGCCCGAGCCGTTTGGCCTGGAGGTGCCTGACCCGGCTGCCACGGCGAAGGAGCTCATCGAGTTGGGCCTAATGCGACTATAGTACAAACGGTAGACCGTCGCCTACCAACACCCATATGGTATGTTTGGCGAGGTGCATTACATTTTGTCCTTATGTCGGTGCTTTGGCAATGGTTTCAAAGTCGTTACAGCGTATCTTAATAGTATATCCGACATATGTTCTTTACTTCTGCGCGAGTCTTAATTAAAGATCGTCGCGGCTCACATGAGTGCAGCTGAGGCAGCCGCTTGCTTGCTCATCAACACGCAGTACGGGGGGTCGTTATTTAGAAACTATGTAATTTCACAGTGTGCGATTCATTGACGATGGAAACATACTATATGATAGGTAGTATTTTCTTAAAAAAGAGAAATGTCATCTCTGCAGGATGTCGTCAAGCCGTGCATAAGTGATTGTGGGGATTGATCAGCGGCATTTTGCTGGCAGCAGGAACAATCCAATCGAATGTCCTTGACACAGGCCTCGCATCAGGAAAGGGCATATCAAGTAAAATATGTATCACTAGCCATACTACCTCTTTAGCTGCGTAAGTTATTATTCTAGTCTATGCTATATAATGTGGGAGGCAACACTAAATCAAACCATACATTGCTTGGACCTGCTCATGCATTATCATGTTGCTCCAAGACTTTGAGATCGCATCATGCGCACCCGCATCCCTTACTAACTTTCTGACAGGATCGCTTCCCGAGTGAGTCTTTGTCACGTTGTACCCCGTTGTGTCTGGCTCCGCGCACAACAGCTTCCATGAAGTGATGTTGCGCTGAAGCACTGCGCGCAGCTTCTCCACCATCGCATTGCCGTTGGTGTGCTTGGACCAGGCGGTGAAGAGGGGGAGGATGAAAATCGACAAGAAATAAGCCTGGGAATATGCCATCTTGCGGTAGTCCTCGGCTCTGTCCATGCCTGGGCTGATCGGTAGCTGCAACTCGCGCTCCTTGTCGCCCTGGCTGTAAAACTCTGCCTTGAGCTTCTCGACAAACGCGTAGTGGATGCTGAACTTACGCACGCAGTGCGATAGGTCGGCAATTTTCATTGCGAACTTTAGTTTGAAAATTATCAGCTCCTCCGGGTCCTCGGGGGGCTCGGCGTCCACATAGGCCGTGTGTTGTGACATGTCGGTGGCCATGATTACGTGCTCCGCGTACTTAAGCACGCGCTCCTGCACGGCAGACTCCAGCCCTGCCATGAAGCTCGTGTCTGGCTCCGCACAGAGACGCCTGAGGCAGTGGAGGTGCATCTTCTCCAACGTGCTGTCCTTCCCATAGCGCTCTACCAACTGATGCCCTGTGCTGACTAAGAACCCGGTCGAGACGCCGGGGTGGCTGTAATCGTGGCATATAGCGGCCAGCAGCGCTGACAGCTTCACGACCTGGTCAGCACATATATCTGCGATTGGGCCTGTGTGACAGCACCGGAAGAAGAAAAAAGGGCAGTGGGGTTCTCGTCGTCAGAATAAAACGCCAAGATACAGTTGCGACGACGACATTGGTACGACACTACAGCAGAACATATCAATAACGAATATTCGTATTTATTATTGTGCACACAATCTCTCACCCCCGTCTGTCGTCTGTAGATACATCAGCTGTGTTACGTCCAGGACGTGCAGGGCATTGTGGTATTTGTTGGGCGGCATAGATCGCTCCACCTCTCGCAAAAAGCTCCGGAGTTTCTCTTCGTGTAGGCCAAGACTCTGCACCAACTGCGCCAGCATTTCCCCAGCCAGTGTCGTCAGCGGCTCCTCAACGACTGCTTCAACTTTTGACGAGTCAAATGCGTCAGCGCTGCTTCCAGGTTTGGTGTTGGATGTTCGAGACGTGGGCGGGCTATAGCTGTTGGACTGCTGCACGACGATTTCACTCTTCGCCGCTCCCGACACTCCACGCCGTCGCACTTCACCAGAGTTACTAAATGCAGATGAAATCGAAACCAACTGAGTGATGTGTTGCTGCTTATTATTGTCATTTTCCTGAGTGTCTTTGCTAAGTGTACTTAGCTCGACTTGGCCGGGACAAGCCTCGGATGCCTCTGAATAAGAAACGCTACTTCTAAAATAGTCGTACGGAGTATTAAGGCCCGAAGTTGAGCTGGTGCGGTTGCTGTCCTGGTCTGCACCCCGCCGCCGCCTGGTCAACTGCTCACTAACTTCTGGTGCCAGGCTCGGCGGGGATAAAGTTGCGGAAGGTATCACCGAAGCACTGCCCTCGTTGCAGGAGCGTAGAGCGTTACGTACATTTGTTGCAGTATGGAGCTCAGGTCCGTGGTCTACGGTGGGGTGCTGCTGCCTGCCATTCGCATTGTGCTCGATGCAAGTGGTTGTTGTTGATGGTGTCGAAGATATGTTAACCACCGTCGGGTCGATCGCCCTGACGCTTGCAGGCCCGCGACAATGCCGCAGTATATCGGAAACACGCGCCAACACAGGCATGGTTGCGATTGCAGTCCTTAACGAGTTGGATTGAGTTTTTAGCTGGTGACCGGGGAGGGGAAACACTGATTGCCGAGGGACTGCATGCGGCGCGTCCAGGCTTTGTTACCAGGAAACAGGTTACAAGTCCGTTCTGGGGATACGGGGCCGAGATCGCCGGGTTCATTTATAATTCATATCATATTACCACGATTAAAAAAAAAATCTTACAAGAAAAAGCAGTGGAGGCCACCAAGCAAAAAAAAGAAAAGAGGAAAACACCTAAGCCGGAGGAAAAGGAAGGCATGCCACAGCGTCAGCAGCACTGTATCAGTGTACAATTGCCAGATCGCGACGGAACTTTTGCCTATTTGTTTTCTGAGATTTGACCTTATCTTATGTTTTCCATCTTCGCTCCCGTATTTAGCTTTGTGATTTAGCCTCTCTCTTTTTTGGCCTTACATTCATGCTCCGGTGCACCTCGTCTGCTGCTGTAACATACAAAAATACGAAAAAAAAACAACAACGAAAACTTACTCTCATGAATGTATTTTGAACCCCCCCCTCCCCCCCCCCCCCCTTCACATGTACTTCAAGTACCAGGTATAGCACTGAACAGGGAATAAGCTTCTATTGAATGGAAAAAACTCATGTAGCGCGCGCTTGCTCGCACGCGCTCGCTCTCGCTCTCTCTCCCTCTCTCTCTCTCTCTCTCTCTCTCTCTCTCTCTCTCTCTCTCTCTCTCTCTCTCTCTCTCTCTCTCTCTGTGTGTGTGTGTGTGTGTGTGTGTGCGCGCGCGCGCACGCGTGTATGTTTGTGTGCGCGTGTGTGTTTGTGTGCAACTTTCTGTGTACGCCTTGCATGTGTTTATTGTGGGCGCGCGTGCGTGCATGCCGTGTGTCCGTCGTGTGTGTGCAAGCGTGTGAATGTTTTCATCTACACGTATATTTCGGATATATGTGTGCTTCGCGTTCGCCACGCATATACAATATTTCGTATATCTTTGATGCATGCAGAAATTAACGAGCACGCGAAGCTCCTCAACTATCCTATTTCGTTTCCTATCTACCCCTTTCCTACACGTGCCCAACTGTCTGAAGTCCATGCATGTCATAACACTTCACCACCACGCACGGTGCAGTTTTGGATTTGGCACGGATCCGCCTTCAACGGACCGCTTGCCTTGGCGGGCTTCGTGACGCATTTGTAGAGCACCACATACGACACCGTGTTCCGCGCCGTTGCTTGCCGCACCCTCTCACCCTATCATATGGCCGTCATGCCGGCATGCCGCGCCCTCTCTATTTTTTGCTCTACCTCCACCGCTTGTGCTTCGTGCCACCTTTCAATTTGAGCCATGTGGGGTGCCTTGCTGCCTTCAAGTCGGCGCGCCTCGGCCACTCGGCTGTTGTTGAGATGTCGAATGAGGTGTGGGTAGCCGTTGTTGCTGCCCACTGGCCCGTCGCAGTGGCGACGCATCGGTCCAAACGTCTCTCTTTTGCTTCGAGACGGTCTTTGGGGTAATGATATTGTAAGTCCACGCCGCGCTCGGGGCTCGCCGGTGTTGGACTTTTGCGCTTTTATATCGGAATATTACACTTCATTATGTATGATTGCGCATTTTCGTAAAAGCCACGATGACCTCTCCAGAATCTCGCACATTGAATGTCTTGAGCTAACATGGCATCCGAGGCGCGAAGCCTCTTTTCGATTCCGTGGTTTTTTTGTTTGTTCAACGTTTCTTGTCCCCCCTCCCCCACCGTCTCAGGATGGATGACGCTCTTCGCCGCGATGAGAAAATCAACTTCTAAAAGTCCTCGATGGGGATTACAAATTCGACTCGGCAGACCTGTCATTCTCTTTACGGTCACACAATTTCGCGCTCTCGGGGTGCGCGCAGCGGCATTCTTGAAGGAGTTAGTAAAGCAAGCTGTCGCCTCGATTTAAAGGAGTGCATGCATGTGGGCAAGTTGTTGGCCTCGTGACGCCGGGATGTTTTCGTGGCATTGCCGTGCACGCCGCTGACGTAGGCATCGACTTGCGCGGATCGTATGCCGCCGCGGATGACTATATCGGGGCGCTTAGGCTGATACTCGCCGACTCTCGGTTTATCATTATCGGTACCCCGGTACCCGCGGTATGCGCTTCAAACCCTTAACCCTAAACCCAAAACACCCTCGTATCGACGTTCGATGATTTAACCCCCCTGCACATGCGCGAAGGGATATGAGGCTATACCGTAGGTCAGGGAAAGATCTCGAGGTATGATATGGAGGTATAAATAAGATCCGCGGTACAAGATCCAGAGGAACACCATATATTTACCTCGGGACAAGCCCGGGAGCGCCGTCTATGTTTCCATCATTAGCGTACGAGCATATCTCATCTCCATTGCGTGTCTATTCACATGGGTTGCCGAAGAACGTCGGCACACATTACATATATGTGTGTGTCGATAGATGTACATGGTCGAAGAGTACCCGGCCCAATCTTTACTCATAAGTATCATAAATGGCTGAGTTATTGATGGCCGTTAGACAACAGCCGATCTAGTTTGTTGGTATTGTTGTAAATCATTTTCATTTTCCCCGAGTTGCGTTGCCCCCTAGCGTACACAAGTACATGTACGCCCAAACATGCGATAGCGACACAACAGAAATGCTAATCTTATCAAAGGAAATACATAGAGATATAGCATCGTTGTACAAGTGGCCGAATATGTGCAAAGGTCTAATGACTTACGAACGAAAAAAAGTCTTTATCATGTAGGGATTCCAACCCAACTAATCATGTGACAGGGCACCGGAGCCACAACATACCTCTACACCTCGACTACAACATCGCGACGCTTATCGCTTATCAACGATGTTGTCGCCCCCTATCGCCGTACCGATTATACTGTTACAATGTAGCGACAAAAAAAAGTGGTGTCGGGCTCTCGCGTCGCTATAGTGGGTTGTAGGCATCTTCAGTCGCCATGCCTACAGCCCGCTATATAAAGCGAACCATAGCCACTCTATCGCCCCCTATCGCTTCGCTGCATCGCGCACATATATTGCATGCATGCACCTATTTTTTGCGATTTTTTTCAGGCCATGTGTATTTAATCGGCAGTCGTTTCTTGGTGCATGTTTGGGGGATGGCCGCAATTGTCATGGTGCGGGATGGCAGTGCTATTGCTACCCTGCCCAATTGAAACGCTAAGTTATCCTACGTTGCTGGTCAATGGACATGACATCCCCCGAAGAACGCCGAGTCCTAACACCGCGCTTTATTACAATGGGGGGATCGGGGAGGGTGGTGTCTACATATCAATTAGAAATCTTTACTAGGCGGCTTTTTCCTATCCCGCCCTGTACTAGAGGGTTGGAGAACCGTTGTATCATTATTATGTACACCTCGGTTCCTTCGAGCTTGTATCCCTAACCCGACAGCCTTGCGCTTCCGCCCCTTAGCTGACGGTGCCACAACCTCGCCAACGCACTTGCTTTCCTTTTCTTCGTCGCCATCCGCACGTTTGATTGCCTTTCGGGCGGGTCGTGGCATCTCCTCATCGGCTTGAACATACTTTATATACTTGTCCATTTTAACGCCATGCATCATCGTCTCCAACACATGGTTCCTTCGGGGGTTGTTCGCCGGGGGTAACCAGGGGGTCAAGGCCAATTGGCACGGCAATCATGGCGTGTGAGTCGGGGTGATTGTTTCGGTGGAGGTCCTTCAATTGCACAGAGGGTGTCAAGTCATTCGCGGCTTCCGGTCGAGGAGGCTGGCGACCTGCATGAGGCTCAACGGCAAGGGGTGTTGGTGTTTGGGCTCACGAAACCAACATGCGAACAACATTGTGCGGACATCTTTATCACCAAGTTACGGCTCGATGGCATGCAAAGGACCGTTGCCTTTGGGAAGCAAAATGTTAGTATGTGATTGCTGTGGTTGAGGGGGTGACTTAGCGCACCGGTGATGGACCTCCGGCGCGGCGGTTGTTTCCTCGACGGCACTCGGAACGTCGACATGTTCCATTTGTAACCACTAGTGACATTAAAAAACGGAATAATAAAAGCTACGGTTACAAACCCCATAACAAAAAGTAATTCACTTTATCATGTCAGTCGATATACTAACTTGTGTGAGGCCTCATGTTGCTCCACGGATTTGAGGGGGTGTTGTTTATGTCGTCGCATTCGTCACCCTCGAGGGGGGTTTCCGACCGGTCCTCCATGTTCCAAGGCAACGAATCGGGACAAAAGTGAGACATCACCGACCGTCACAATGCACAAGATGATTAATTTTGAAGGGGCTCACACACCGCGAGCGCGCTCGAATGAGAGCCGGAGTGGCATGGAGTGCGCAAAGAAGGGGGGCGGAGAGCGACAAAGAGGGAGGGAGGACGGCACGGAGGAGGCAATGGAGGGGTATCAGTGTGGCAGAGAAACTCACTCCACAACCTTGCCGCCGCCAACGAGTGAAGGAAGACGAAAGGCTTCTCTTGGCATATCTCTCCCCGTAGATTCCACAACCGATCGTACTATCCTTCAGTCCTTCTTTCCACAGTCTCGCGTTCTCGGCTTCCTTTGCGAGGTATTCCGTCATCTTGGCATACAAATTCACCGCCTCGATATTGCACTCACGTGACTCTTCCTCCGATAAGATGCGTGCCTATGGAATGCCGGAAATTAATAATGAATTCAAAATACGAATCGCATTGCCACCCACCTGATTTGTATAATCAAGTAGCAAAGGAATAATTTTGAGCATGTGCCCGGCACGCTCCAGCAAGGCGAGCCCCTCTACATACAGCATCCGCCACATCGTACAGGTAACCCTTACACGTACCTCTACCCCAAGTCCCCGATTATATTTGTTGTCTGTACTGTACGGGTACTAGGGCTGTAGCGAAGTTTTTTTTCGATATACGTACAGGTACAGGTATCATCTGTAGGAGACAAATAAAGACTCGCTCGAGAATCACTACTACAGGTACCCGTTCTGGTACCAATTTTAGCCTCGAGACAACTCTAGCCCTGATTGCTGATATTTGATTACATTAGGCCACTTACGCAATTACCGAGTATTTTAGTATTTTGGTATTTTCTCATCAAAATACTAAAATACTGTGTCGCGGCGACCCTGACGCGATTACATTTTTACGAGTATTTTAGTATTTCAAAATACTCCCTCGCCTCGCGGGGGGGCTATTTTCATCAAAATACTCCCTTGGCGCCACCCGAGGGAGTATTTTAGTGTTTTGGCTCACTGTACATAAGTGCTTTACATCTGTTTCGGACCCCCACCTGCCGGGCATCCGGCGCGCGGACCTGCCGAATCACCACCAGGCGGGCTGCGACTGCTACGACACGAGCGACACGTTCGTCAGGCGCCTGCCACACCCGTGAGTGACACCTTCCCGCTGCCCGACGATAGTGAGAAGATGGGCGAGTCCCCGCCCGTTGACAACGAGGCGCGCGGAGATGGCGTTGGTGCTGCGCTTGCTACGGGCCCCGCACCGCCTCCCACGGAAAAGGGGAGCTCCCCCTCGCTATATGAGGCGCCTGCTGATCTCGAGGAAGACTACCCCGAGGGCGAAAGCCAGGTCAAGAAGGGGGGAGGCGCACGCCGCGGGCGGGAGATGACGACGGTGGAGGCGATTTTGTATGCCCGTGCTGGAAACGAAGTTTACCAGCGAGGCGCGATGCGCGACGAGGAGAAGGAGTCGCTGATGGTCGCCCTCTACAAGCAACAAGTTGAGGAGATGGAGGCCCATGGCGAGTGGGCAACGCTTGCCAAGGTGGCGAAGGCATGCAAAATATCCGCCGCTGTCTCGGTTAGGCAGCGCACGCTGTCTGGCAGCATGTGGAGCGTGTGGTGGAAAACAGGCGGGATAAAGTCGGACATCGTCAACAACGTCCTGCCCCTCTACAGCAAGTGGCGCCAACGGTATGGCGGCAGGCTTCCCTCTGGCAAGCAGCTTGCCGAGGCGTTGAATGAAGTCAAAACTGAGTATTACCATGAATGGCGCAAGCAATACAAAAGGTATTTGCGTGACTGCGCTGCAGTTTTTCTCTAAATAATACCACGTGAGCACTTCATGTATCCTTCTGGCTGATGCCAGTGCATTGAGGGATACCATATGCCTTCAAAACTTCTCAGATTCGCAGACAAGAACGTCATGCCTCTAGACTAGAGTACACCAGCCTAGGAAGTATTCATTCGTTATGGAGTTCCCGGTGAGAACTGGTCAGTACTCGCGTGTGACGCGTCTGAGTCTGACGTTGCGCCTAGAATGAAACGGGCTGGCTCTCGTGCCAATCAGCGAGCAACGAAAAAGGCGGAGAAGAAACGACGCATTGTTGGAATGGCAGATGAAATAGAGAAAGGCAATGAAGTGGCAAAGTCAGAGGTGCGCGACTTACTGGGGCGTCCTATGTGCATGTTGGGATTGCTGTATTCTCTGCGCGCTCAATTATAAACTAAGCACACTGACTGCATTGTGAATGCACTGTACAGAATAAAGCCCTTGCTGAGCAAGACCGTGCTCTAGAGGGCAAGCTAGACGATCACAATGCATTAATTACGCACCAGAGTAGGCAACACGAGTGGTCGACCAAGCTGGCGGCCCTCACAGAGATTATGAAAGTTCTGCCCGAAGGGCCAGCGCGTGACAAAATGGTGGTTGAGATAAGGGAGTTGGTGAGTAAACCCCCTCCAATGCCTGCCACCGGAGCGCCGGTGGGGGGCAATGACGATGCTATGCGTGTATCTCGTGTATCTGGGTACACCGGATCACCTTCCCGGGCTACTGAGCGTGGCGTCCAACCCGGCAGCCATACTGCCCTTGGCAGTAGCGATGGTGCAGATACGGAGGTTGATGATTTAAATAGCCATGGCCAAGCCACAGCTATAGATAGGAGAGGGGGGTGAGTGTAATTACAATCTTTTCATACATATGCACTTTACTTCGGTCTGCACTCGGCAGCTGGCACTAGCCAATTGAGCTCCTTTTGATCCCACTTCGCAGTCATGTGCTTAGCCAGGGCATCGCGGAGACGGTGGAAACTCTCATCCGACTCCATCTGCTGCATTTCGGTGGATAAGTCACGCCAGACAAATGTGTCGGAATCAATTGGAGCAAGTTGGCGGGTTGGGCGAGCCTCCATGCCCATCATGATCCAGCAGCCAATTGTGCAGGATGGAGCACACTCGGAAAACACGCGCGCAAACGGGTTTGTCTTGCCACAACATCGGGACACGGAGAACACGAAAACGTTGTTTTCATATCCCGAACACTCGCTCGATGTCTTTCCTAACGCTCTCGCACTGTTGGCCAAACAGTTTCTCATTACGGTCTAGCCCAATCTTGAAGCCACATATCGTTTGGCGCCACTGGTGGTAGCCTCCGTCACACAACGAATATGCCCCCTTGACCGTTGTGGTGTTGCCATCCGAATCCATCAGGGTAAACTCCATGTTTAAGAACAAAGGGTCTGTCCGAAGGCGCTGCACGAAAACGTCATCCCTGACGATGGTCTTGTCGTTCCGGGAGCCATATTGGGGAGGGATGATGTAGATAATCCTCAAGTTATGAGTGCAGTGAACGTTGAAGGCCAAGGTTGGCTTCCCCTCCTTGCCGATATAACGCCAACTATCACAAGCAGGTGCTCTACCCCACTCGATATGGACGCCATCCATAGAGCTAACACAACCATGCAAGCCCACACGAGAGTAGACGCTCTCGATATCCCGCAGCTCCTCTTCATTAGTTGGCATCTTGACCCACTTGTCGTAGTAGGTCTCCTCGAACTACTTGAGCCAAGGGTGCAAGAAATCGCTGGCCAGAGTGCTTCTTCCGAGGCGGGCTGAGTCGCACACCCCATCGACAGGAACGCCTAACGCAAGGAGCCGAAGCACAGCCAAAACCTTAAGTGCGAGTGGAACTGCGGATGCTCCTCTCCGCTTCTCGCCCTCCTCAGGCTGGTCATCAGGATAGAGACCGCTGTTGCGTGTTCCTGTCATGATCTCGTTGAACATCACCTTCGGTATACGAAACTTGCGGCGAAACTCGTCGTTCAACAGCGATCCCTCCACATCGGCTTCCGGCTTCTCTAGGTACTCATTCCATGGGGATAGATGCGCTTTGTGACGATACTTATCCTGCCCCTCCTCCCTAAAATACTCGTTAATTACGTAAGTGGCCTTACAGCAAGAAGTGAAAACCGTCAAATGAAGAAATTATGTGAGGACAAGCAGCGACGCGGCAAACTTGACATTCTTCAGTCCTAGATTCTTCCCGTGCGAAACGTTATCGAAGCTAGCGAGTCTTCCAACTTCCCTGAAAATGCAGTAGGACAGACTATATGAGTTGCAAGACGTCAACAAACGAAACGTGCCGAGGTGCCACGAGAAGTCGCTAGAGCGTGCGGGGAATAGAAACGCGAGAGGCGCAGGTATTTAGGTCTAGTAAATCTAGGTCGTCAGCGTAAAAAACAAACCTCATCAAATTGAATTGCCACCTCTTCACTCTGGTCGTGACATCCCGAGAAAATTTAGTAGTTTGCTTGCTTTTCCACTCGCTCGAGCCGTATGACATGTTCATTTTGGAAACGACGCTACCATGTCCGGCTCCTCGTTGTGCGCGTCCACTTACCGGGATAATTCCTCCGCTAACTCCTCGCTCGGCCACTCGATAATTACAACATCTTGAGAGAGGGGCACAACTTTTGCAAATGATTTACTGATTTTTTCACGCAAAGCTACCCATTGGGGTGGACCTGTTGGAGCCGGTGGTTCCGTCATGGCAGCAAAAATTGAGTGGCGTTTGCTCGGTCGTGCGAAGGTTGGTTGGTGTGAGCGGTCGGTACGGTCGGTGGGCCGGTGAGCGGTCGGCACATTTGGTGGTGATACGATGTAGTATACTGGCGAGCAAGTGAACACGAAGCCACATTATCTCACGGATTCTCCGCGGTTTCTGTTTGTAGTACATTGTACATGCCCTCGTAGGTAGAAAGAGAGGAATTATTGTACGTCAAAAATAGAAAATGTCAACGTACCATATAGGTCATTATAGAACAACCTACGTAGTTATTACGTACGCCCGCTACTTTTAAGTCGCAAGGGCTGGTAACGATGTCGCGCCCCGCGCTGTAAAACTATGTAGATTGTCATATCCTACCCCATTCATACGGGTGCTAGTAAATGACATTATTTATTTCCTCTAAATAGGTACCTGTAGTCTTAGCGATATTGCAGTGACTCTTTTATTGTCATCACGGCAGTACCACTGTATCGCCGTATTTTCCCAGGACAGTACAGAGTCACTAGCAGTATCTCTTCTAGATAGTTCTTGAAAGATAGTTGCTAAGAGCTTGTGCGATAAGGATAGATAACGGTACACGATAATCTCAGATAATCTGTATCAGCCTAGTAATAGTTGGGTTTAGTTCAGGGGACAGCACAAGCTACAGGTTCTAAGGCTGTTTCTAGAACACCTGAGGTGTGGATAGTTTAAGACGGGGACTTACTGGTAGAGGTGAGAGACCGGTACAGAATAGAATCACGCCACACCCAGATTGTAAGAAACCCTGTTCCTAAGACAATCTTACTAATTCTCTCTACGCTGTATAATTAGATCCAGAGATTAGGTTCTACTATTAGTCTAAGGTTGCCAACTTAGCCTAACCAAAGTAGCACCTCACAGCGAGACAGCAGCCGGCTTATTCTAGTATTGTAGTAAACAATTTCAATTTCAAATTCAATAGGGGGTCGCTTTCTGAGCACTCCGCCGTTGCGTTAACCCTAGACACACTGATTGAGGCCCTCCTGTCGATAGGTGTGTACCGACTAGGGAAGGGTTTCTCGAAAACGGGGACCGGGGCGCCTTCGTTCCGGAAAATATATTGGGTGCGGAACTATTTAACCGACCCCCCCCCCTCCCCCCCGTACCGGGTTTTAATTGTCGCCCTCTAATGTTGTTGGGGGCTAGTTCTTGGGGCGTTGCGTGAGGCGTTCCCTATGCGTGAGCGATGGGTAAACGTATGGGTAAGACACGCTGGTTTTACAATAACGCTTTCCGCCATGGTTTGCGCTTTGTCACATATATAAGTAAGTTAAGACCCCCATCGGCGGCGCAGCGGCGGCGGCCCCGGAGGGGGGTGCGCTCGCATGCCCGTGGGCATATCCTCACCTTCCCGTGATGGGGGTTAGAAACCCCCTAGCCGTGCCATGCTTGTCACGGTAGGAGGCTGAGAGGGCCGACAGTGTGATCCGCGCGATTCGCAGTTGTCGGGAATCTTTGTTTTGACGGAAGGCTATAACATTGATTTTTGTACGCTACCGGCGCCAAAATCTCCCGCTCGGCCTGTCCGATATGTTTTCCAATACTAGATACCACTAAGATACCGTCCCATTTGGGGGAGTGGGGCCCGTGTCTTCAAGAGTGTGTGGTTGCGAGGAGGGCACGGATGGGTCAGCGGCGGGAGATGGGTGTTGGAGCAGGCGGCGGAAAGCCGGGAACCAACGTCGCAGCGCTAGGGTATGGCGCTCGCTCGACGTCGACCAGCCGTTGACGTCGAGCCGGCCGAAAGGGGGCAGCACGACATTAGCAGCGAGGAGGATTGTCGTGGCGGGAGGAGCGGCGAGGTCTGGCCGCGAAGTGTCCCTGAGGATCAGCCGCCACCGGAAAACCCGGCACGGAGGGTTTGAATGATCACCGTACCCCCGCGGCCTTATTGGATCCGGAAATTGCGACCGTGCACTACTTCACCGCTACCCACTATCGCTAGGCACACCTAATGTTAGAGAGTGCGAGCCAAGAGAAGCGCGGAGGCTCGCACTCGAAACTGGGGTGCTTGATGAACGCGCAAACGATAGGTGGTGGGTACGGTGGTTGGCTTACTTTCCAGGCAGGTCCCCGGGTATAAGCACAAATAAAGCCGGGGAAATGGCCGGGATAGCTTTTCAACACGGCTACAAGAGCTCTAGCTTTTCATGTTTTGATGTCTCGGTCTCCCCCACCTACCCTCGAGGTGACGGGGGACTTCGACTAGGAGGAAAGTCGCGACGGGAGGAGCGGCTACGACCTTGGGGCGGGGCTTACGGGATGCGACGACGGGATCGACGAGCGACCGAGTGATGGGGTTCTTTTCGCTAGCCTTTCCCCTCCTATCTCCGGCA
>JAPMLY010003608.1:2500-19932 GCA_026401115.1 Tetraselmis chui | reverse complement strand
CACGTATGTACCCACCATCGATAAGAGTGCGTTTGGTGGTGTGCGAGGGTTATCGCGAAAGCACACACGCCATATAAGTGACCCCTTGGCCGCATAAACCATAAGGGGAAAGTACGGGATGTATAGTACGGAACATCCGGTGCTGGAAATAGTTGATGGTCGATCGGGACAAGAAAGATGCGACGGGAGGAGCGATAGGCGGCAACCGGCTGTGGCTAGGAGGGAGGGGGGGGGGCGTAGCCTAAGAGGCGAGCTGCGACGGGAGGAGCGGCTATTGTCTCGGACAACGGTACGTGTGGATCTAGTCGGGACCTACGACCACATGAGCAAGGCGTTTTTTCGCCTGTTTTCCTCTTCCTGCTCCGGCGCGACCGGAATCGCACTATACGACCTAGGTCACGCATGCCTGACTCAACCAACACATGCTTACTAACTAGGATGATCAACGCCCTCGAGCGGAGGGATCGGGCCGCGCATCGTTCAGATAGCGACATTTTCATATTTTCTCGTAGCGATAGACAATGTTTGTCCCTGTGTGATTTAGATTATGTTGTTATTGCCGAAGGAGAGGGAAGGACAAGGAGACCCCCCGGCGTAGAACCCTATCCTTAAGACCTAGATGGCAACATTGAGAAGCGATTTATCGGTATTTGAAGTAAACATTTTTTTGAAATTGAAATTATATTACAACAATATCATCGGCAAACAATATCATCGGTATTTGAAGTAAACATGTTTTTGAAATTGAAATTGTATTACAACAATATATCATCGGCAAACTAGAACGAATGCTCTCTAACGGCCGTCCTTACTCTGCCATCTAAGACACTTAGGAGAACGATTGGGCCGTGTACTCTTATTCGACAACGCGTACACTGGTCGACATACTTTTTTGTAATGTGTGCCTACGCTCCTCGGAGGTTTAAAACTGTAATCAACCGCAGTATTTCCCACAGTCCCCCCGCCTAAGCAATAAATGAAGATCTTACAATGAATCGACTTGTCAAGAATGCAAAATGGAACTGCTACTCGACCGTCACAATGCACGGCCCGCTCCCACCGAACCGGGGTGCCAACCGGACAAGGCCGATCGGCGTTCGAGAGTGTCGACGGGCTAGCCTAATCTAGCTCATGCGTGGCTTCGGTCAATGCCGGAGAAAGGAGGGGAAATACTAGCGAACCATGCAAACACAGTTAGTGTGGAAGATAACGTACGCAAACGTAGTTACAGTCACAGTCCCGCAAACGGAACAGTTAAGGCGACAACCAGCCTACAGGCGTGGTGTCGGGACAACAGAAGTGGGAGAGCTGTAGCCTAGCGACAGCTCTGTACCGAGTCAAACAGTTTATCGGTATGTCCGATCTAGACATGTACTAATCATATCTAGAGTAGCTTACAGTAGCTATCTGCAACTAATACGTATGCGGTATTACTTACAACACTCCCCCTGAAGGTAGCTACGGGATGAAGCGTTGCATTGGGTCTTGTCCTCCAAGGATCGCACTTCGGTGTCGTGCTAGTGCAGGTCCTGGGAGGGGTTTGGTGAGCATGTCAGCCACCATCTGGTCAGTGGGGAGGTACCTCAACTTGATGGTCCCTTGCTCCACGTGGTCTTTGAGAAAGTGCCACTTCAGGCCGATGTGTTTAGTCTTCTCGCTGACCAAGGCATTCTGGGAGTATGCAATGGCGCTTTGGTTGTCCTCCCAGATGGTGGTGGTTTCGGTGATGGGGGAGTCGAAGATTTCCCCCAGGAGTTGTCGGAGGTGGAGTCCCTCCTTGGTGGCGTCAGCCGCAGAGTAGTACTCGGCTTCACACGTGGATTGAGCCACACAAGTCTGTTGTTTGGACTTGTAACTGATTGGCCCGCGTCCGAGGGTGAAGAGATAGCCGGAGCGAGACTTGCGGGTGCTGCTGTCGTTGGCCCAATCAGCGTCGGCAAAGCCTGTGAGTTGGAGACTGTGGTCCAGGCCCCCCCCCAACGTCAGGCGCATGTTGATGGTGCCATGGAGGTAGCGGAGGACCTTTTTCAGAGCTTGCAAGTGTGCCTCGGTGGGCGAGGCTTGGGCAGAGCCGAGGATGCTCAACGCCGTGGAGACATCGGGGCGTGTACAAACGGCGGCGTACTGGAGGCTGCCCAGGAGGCTTGGGTAGACGTCCTTGGCCACTCCTGTGAGAGAAGGCGAGTTCAAGTGTGCAAGGCCGGCGAGGAAGCCTGGGTCCATCGGAAGGGACGACGGCTTAGAGTCAGACATGCCGTACTTGGCGAGGATGTCGCGCAGGTACTTGGACTGGTCCAGCGAGATTGTGCGCGTGGAGCGATCGCGGGTAATGTGCATGCCGAGGAGTTGGGAGAGGTCGCCTAGGTCCTTGATTTTGAACCGTGCTCCGAGTTGGGCTTTGAACGATGCGAGCCAGGTGGCATCATTGCAGGCCGCGGGAATGTCATCGACGTACAGGGCGATCATGGCGAAGACGTGGCCGGCGCGATAGATGTAGATGCACGGGTCGGAGACGCATTGTTGCCATCCATGGTCGACGAGCCACGCACGAAGTAGCATGTTGAACTCGCGGGGGGACTGCTTAAGGCCGTAGAGGCAACGCTTGAGGTGACAAACCTTGGACGTTCCATCGGTGAAGCCGAGGGGCTGGCGGATGTACACATCCTCCCGGATGGGGGCGTAGAGAAACGCTGTGTCGATGTCAAGTTGGCAGAGTTCAAGGTCGCGGGCGGCTGCAATGGTTAGGAAGAGACGCAGGCTGGCCATGCGGATGACCGGGGAGAAGGTCTCCGTGTAGTCCAGTCCAGCGCGTTGACTGCACCCCTTGGCGACGAACCGCGCTTTGAAGCGGGAGACGTCGCCGGCTGTATCCGACTTGACTTTAAAGATCCACATGCTGTTAACGACCATGCGGCCGGGGGGGAGGTCCACAAGGTCCCACGTGCCGTTGCTGATGAGGGAGGAATACTCCTGTTGCATAGCGGCTTGCCATTGGGGGGCTTGGGCGCTGTCCAGCGCAGCTCGGTAGGATTTTGGTTCCACACACTCTCGGGCGGAGAGGAGGGCGATGGCAGTAGGGGACGTGCCGGCAGGTGTGTGTGGGGGACCAGTGACAAGGTCGGGGACGTGAGGGTGCTCAAAGATGTCCTCTTGAGCTTTTCCTTGTTCAGGATCACAACACGCCGTTACGAGTGTGGGTGGGTAGTCGGACAGGTGGGCAACCATATCGCCGTAGCGAATGGGGTGGGAGCGGAGCCGAGCATGGCGAGGGGTTGGCGGGGGGGGTAGGGGTGTGGGTGATGTGAGGTCAATGGGGTGGGATAGGGGTGAGTCTGCGGGGACGTCGTCCGAAGAGTCGGTGATGGCCGAGTCGACGGAGGGTTGTGTGTCGAAGCCTGGGGTGTCTTCCTGAAAGACAACATGTACGGAAGTGGTGATGCGACGCGTTTCCGGATTGTAGACACGATACCCGGGTGCGTCAGGGGGATAGCCCACCATGACGCCGCGAAATGCTTTTTCACTGAGTTTCCGACGTTGTTTGTCGGGGACCTTGGCGAAAACGGCGCAGCCGAAGACGCGGAACTTGGAGGCGTTGGGCACTGACGACGTAAGGAGTGTGAGGGGGACGCCCCCATTAGGTCCGACCGAGCGACTGTACGTGCGGTTGCGAAGGTACACAACTGTGCTGACAGCGCACGACCACATGGAGTTGGGAACGGCCATGTTGTGGAGCATCGCCGATGCATTGTCCCGGATGGTGCGCCAGGGACGTTCGGCCTTGCCGAGCATGTGGTGGGCGTATGGGGCAGAGAACTGTACCCCGACGCCGAGGTGTGCGCACATCCGGCGAGTGACAGCAGCTTCAAACACAGAGTCTGAGTCAAATTTGAGGACCGGTGCGAACGCGCCCGTCTGGGAGTGATGGCGGGCATGCAGGTGTTTGATGTCCAAGAGGATGGTTTCCAATTCCGAACATGCGTCGTCTTTAGACTTAAGGAACCGCACCCACATGTAGTTGGTGTGGTGGTCGATGACGAGCAAGCAGTAACGGAGGCCATGTGGGGAGGGGACATTGACCGGGCCCCAGAGGTCAGCGGACAGGTTGAGGAGGGGGTGGGATGGCTTCGCGCAAGCGGCTGTGTTGCGTGGTGCAGCTGTGGCTTTGTGAAGGAGACAAGAGTCGCACGAAACTTTGGTTACAGCGCTAGTTAACACAGGGCTAGTCGGGACACCGTGAGTATGTTGGGCCTGAAGGCTTTGCATGTTGAGGTGGCCATATCGACGGTGCCACAGGACGGGATCACACTGGGCAGTAAGGGCAACCTGAGGTGAGGGGTCAAGTGCCGGCGGTGCGGATGGGCTGGAAGGGAGGACCGGCTGGTGGGGAAGGAGGTAGAGACCGTTTCCGGACGGTTCTAGCACACCCATGCCTGTGGGTACCAAAAGCAAACCAGTGTCAGAGTTGGAGGGGAATATGAATTCACAACCGCTGTGAGTTTGCATCCAGCTCACACTAAGGAGTCGGCCGATACGCTGTGCTGAACGAGATGATAGGTCAGGGGTGTAGAGTGCATACACAGTGCGGTGAATGAGCTGGCCAGAGGCAAGTCTGACAGAAATTCGCACTGAGCCACTGCCCTTAACGTCAACGCCGACACCGCCCACGCGAGAGGGAGCGGAGGGGGGCGTGAATTTCACGAAGTCATCTCGGAACGCAGTGAGGTTAATCGAGCAGGCGGAATCAACGACCCAAAACTTTGACAGATTACGACCCGGGGCGAGGGAAGAGGAGAATGCCACAGAGCTGAATGGGACACTCACCTCGTCGTCAGCGTAGTCATCAGCGCAGTCCGCGAGGGTGGGTAGGCAGTCGGTGTCATCGGCGGGGGCGTCGTCGGCAGGGACGTCGCTCAGCAGCGCAGCGTGAGCAGAGGGGGTGCCGTCGGCGGCGCCGTACTTCTGGACTGTCAGCCTACGCTTGGCGAGATTCCACTTAAGGATAGCGTCATCCGTGGCAGTGCACGCGGACATGAGATGGTGGAGGCTGCCACAAACGCCACACTTGTTGGGTCGATGGCCGCGAGGGTTACGGTGTGGTGGGCCTCGACCGCTGTGCGAGCCGCGGCCCGCAGCGACGAACGCGGAGATGGGAGGAGGTGATATGGCCGGAGCGGTTGCGTCCGGAGCAGGGTCGTCTTCCATGTTGTGCGCAAGGTGGAGAATGCTGGCCATAACTTCATCAGCCGACATGATGTAGTCCGTGTCAAAGGCGTTGATGACGCATTGCTTCGCCTGACCGTGTGGGCCGCTGCTGGAAATACCGCGCAGCATGAGGAGACCGAGGTGGTGGGGGTGGATGGCAACGGAGCCATCAACCAACTGGCATGTGTCGTTGTACTCGTCAAAGGTCTGGCGCATGTAGTGGACATAGTCACTGAGTGACTGACCAGGGCGCTGTCTGACCGTCAGGTTGTCTAAGAGGGACAAGGAGCGAGCAAAAGACCGACAGTCGAGGCGTTCACAAAGGATGTCCCACGCGGCAGCGGCGCAGTCAGGGCGTGCTGGAGAAACGCATTTCATGGCTTGGTCAGCGCGCTTATTCGCGCTGGCTGCATGGAGAAGCAGCGTGTAGGCGTAGTGTTGCGCTTGTTCGTCGAGCCAGACGCCGGAGTCGCGGATGGCCAGCTGAGGAATGAGGTATGCGGCCTTGATGGAGAGGAAATTAAGGAAGGTCCTCTTCCATTGCTTGAAGTCCGTGGTCGGGCACATGACGGGGACCGACATCTTCATGGACCGGTTGAGGGCGTCCTTGTCGAAGCCGGGGGCTTCGTGTGCCGCCCGGTTGATGACCACCGGGTCAATAGTGGGGCGACGACGGCCCCGGGGGGTGGGGTCGCCATGTTGGAGTGGGGGAGAGTGCCGGCCATGAAAGGGAGGAGGTGGTCCACCGGGAAAGGGAGAGCGGCCGGCCATGGGACGCGGAGGGCCGTACGAGTGCGGGTGGTCACGGTGGTCACGGTAGGGGGGGATGAGATGAGAGGGCGCCTCCGGGATATGGGGGCCGGGGTGGTGAAGGGCATATCCGGCGTGGGGGAAGGGGGGAGGTGGTGGGAGGTGATCAACCCGGATGGCGTGACGCGAGGGGTCGTAGTGCGCATCGGCACGCGCGGGCTCGCGGGGCGCATCGTGGCGGCGCTGTGCGACTGTGGGGTCGCCAACAGGGGCTGCAGCAGCAAAGAGTGTTTCTGCGTCCGGGGTTACGAAACCAGGCTGGGGATGTTCAAGCAGGTGGAGGGTGTGGCCGTCGTGGCTGTCCCGGACGGGTTCGAGTTGGGCATCGTGGCGGCGCTGAGCTACAGGGGGGTGCGGATTAGCACCCGCAGCAGCAACAGCACCCTCGGCCGACTGCGAGTCGAGACGAGCTGTTATGTTCGCCACTTGCGCAACGAGCAGCGCGAGAGTATCTGGGGGGTGATCGAGGGTGCTCTGGTGAGAGCCTGACTCAGGGGAACCAACAGGTGAAACAGGCGGGTTTTTCTGCGCCATTTCGACAGAGGGCAAAAAAGAAAGAGCTGGATGAAAAACAGGCAGCGGTAAAAACCGCTAGCCGGACTCGTGCCTAACAGCGGTATGCAAAGAGACGGCCTGATGCCCGCCGACCCCTCGGCCTGTAGCCCCGGGGTGTCTCAGAGCACCTTTTCTGTATCCTCCACCCAGTGTGGGGCACAAGTCGAGGCCAAGGCCAGGACAGGTGGAGCGCTGCGCTGGTGGCTGATTCGCTAGGCGAGGATAAAAAATAAAAATAAAAGGTAAGCTACGGCTGGCGTGCGACCTGTGGATGCGTATTCACCCGACAGTGCACCCCCCCGTTCTCCAGCTTGGACCTGTGTGCACCCTGTCCACACACGACGAGTGCGTCGGTGTGGGTGGCTGGCTATCTCCGTCGGGTGGCTGACTTAAGAGGGGTGGTGGCGGGTTTTAAAATCGCAGTTTATACTGGCGATACCGCCGACTACAGGTTGAAAGTACTAGGAGTCTAAGGAAACTTGCCTTCTGCGGGAGAGCTGTCGATCGCAGCTCGCCGAACCAGGTTGTCGCGCGTGAGTGACGTGAGGCGGGGGCCCATAACCTATTGAACCATGCAAACACAGTTAGTGTGGAAGATAACGTACGCAAACGTATCAAAAGTTACAGTCACAGTCCCGCAAACGGAACAGTTAAGGCGACAACCAGCCTACAGGCGTGGTGTCGGGACAACAGAAGTGGGAGAGCTGTAGCCTAGCGACAGCTCTGTACCGAGTCAAACAGTTTATCGGTATGTCCGACCTAGACATGTACTAATCATATCTAGAGTAGCTTACAGTAGCTATATGCAACTAATACGTATGCGGTATTACTTACAACAGGTTCCGTAAGCTCCGCCCCAAGGTAGTAGCCGCTCCTCCCGTCGCGAATTTTCCTCCTAGTCGAGGTCCCCCGTCACCTCGAGGGCATTTGGGGGGGTTGGGGGGGGGGGGGGGGGGGGGGGGGGGGGGGGCGAGACAACCAAACATAAATAGCTAGCGCTCTTGCCTATCGAGCACCCTTGTTTCGAGTGCGAGCCTCCGCACTTCTCCGGGCTCGTATTCTCTAATATTAGGTGCGTCTAGCGATAATGGGTAGCGGTGGAGTAGTGCACGGATGCATGGACGGATCCAACAAGGCCGCGGGGGTGCGGAAATTATTCAAACCCTCCGTTCCGGGTTTTTCGGCGGCGGCTGATCCTCAAGAACACCCCGCCGCCAAACCTCGCCGCTCGTCCCGTCGCTACAGTCCTCGTTGATGTTGTTGTGTTGCCCCCTTACGGTCGGCTCGACGTTAGCATGATGGTCGACGTCGAGCGAGCGACATACCCTAACGATGCTTCCCGGCTTTCCGCCGCCCGCTCCAACACCCGCGTCCCACCGTTGATATGTCCGTGCCCTCCTTCCATCACACACTTATGAAGATACAAGCCCCACCCCCCCAAATGGGACGGTATCTTAGTAGTATCTAGTCTTGAAAAAATATATCGGACATGCCGAGCGGGAGATCTTGGCGCCGGTAGCGTACATATTTGTTTTTTGTCAATCAACCCTCCGTACATGGCTTTTCCCGATAGCTGCGAATCGCGTGGATCGCATTGCCAACCCTTCTATCCCCCTTAAGCTAGAGATCGATGATATCATCCGGACTATATCGGTGTACTTCGTCGTGTTTTCGGAGACCCCGAATGCGAAATATACCCGAATCACAGCGAAATGCGCATAAAAAATATCATCGATACCATCGATCCCTAGCCTTAGTCCCCCTACCGTACCAAGCATGGCACGGTTAAGGGTTTCCAACGCCCACCACGGGGAGGTGAGGGGATGCGGACGGGCATGCGAGCTCACCCCCCTCCGGGGCTGCCGCCGCCGGAATTTTAACCATTTATAGTTAAAATTTCTTGTGTCAGAAGTGACCTTTGAGAAGACAAACTGTCACACTGGCCCCATTGGCGGTCGAGCTCGTTGACCGCTTGGCTATTTTGATGACCGATCGTCGATTCCATGTAACGGGCGCTGCGGACTCCCGTTCATTGCGCGCCGATATTTATGTCCATGAAGGAGTTTGTTCGCCGGTCTACTTTCATTCCATGCCGTGGGCTCTTGGGTGATAGATAACATGTGCGCCGGAAATTTATGCAACGCTTTCCCGTTGTTCTTCATGGTACCTTGATTGGGATCCTATTATCTTCGTGGCGCTTTGCATGAGGGCAATGTTGATTCTTGCGTGCCTTCCTACCTCCCGGGGTTGAACTATTGGGGGGCGGCGGGGGGTCCATTACCTCTCTTTTGGTGGGTTCCATTGCTTTTTTGTATGGAACGCGTTTTAAGAAATAAGAGCAGTATTGGTGGATTGTTGCAAAATAAAACCCAATTTCTTACAAGAAAAAGCAGTGGAGGCCACCAAGCAAAAAAGAAGAAAAGAGGAAAAAACCTAAGCCCGAGGAACATGAAGGCATGCCACAGCGTCAGCGCTGCCCTCCTGAAAAGCGTCGCGGAGACAGGAACCCAGAGTGCCATTGGTGGATTATTCCACTGCTTGTTTTCAGTCAGTGCTTCCTGTATTTCCACTGTTGCTTTTCATTCTTGTAAAAAAAAAAAAAAAAACGAAATACAATAAAATGCAATGGATCCTTTTATTCTTATTCCTGTTTTATATACGATATACGGGATTTCTTCTCCCTTTCAGCCGATGCTGAAAATGAGGATTTTATATACTAGCGCTATTTCACACCCGAATTCTTATAGCATCATTGCGCCACTTGCTGCTGATACCTTGTGGCCGTCGCTCTTGCGGTAGTGCGGTAGTCGCAGTTAGCCCCCAGCGCGGCTGTGGTAGTAGTCACACCCAGGCGACCCGGCATATTCTAACGTCGTCCTAAACTCAAAGCAGGCGGAGGATATACACCGCCGCCAGCAGTGCTCATCCCCGTACGTACGTTACAGGTACCGACTGTCTTCTGGCGCGTATGCCTGTTTATAACCCGCCAGTACGCCACTGACTCGCTATGCCAAGCTGAGCCAAGCTTTTCTTATGCCAAGCTGCCACCGCGGAATGTTTTATTTACGCGCCACTACTGCGCTTTAATGATTTTGCCCTGACCCTTACATTAATTATTTTACGCTGTCGTCGTGTCGCAGGGCGAATTTTTCTGTGCGTTTGGATCACAAGTAGGCGAGAACAAGAAGAACAGTTGCAGACTTACGTGCAGCAGGCACTACCTCGAAGCGCGGTTGTGTATCTATACCGCTTGTGTTGTGCTAGATTTTGTTGTTACACTCTGCTTCAGAAGTGCGTCCTTCGAAGGTCATCATCAAGAGGCGGCTCCACGGTTTCGCGAGGGAATAAGGTTCCCGACGAGGCTCATTGTTTTGTCGCCGCGTAGAGTTATTATAGCACTGGACAACGCCTGCTACGTGAAGGCAGTGCATATCGGCAAGTAACGGGAAAGCTCAGATAATGCGTACTATCAAAGGTACGACCATGCGCTACTGGCGCTGCTTACCTGCAGCAAGAGTATAAAAACTCGAGGTTAAGATATACGCCTTGAACTAACCACGTCCGAGGAGGCTCATCAGCGGGCCTCTCATCGGCTATATAATATCCTGGACCTGCCTCGCACCAGGTTGGAAATCCGGCTGCTAAGCGCTGTACTTACGACTCTAACACCGTCTTTACCGCGTTGCGCTCTGCCCGAATAAGGTGAAGAGCTCGCCAATATTGGATCGGGGATGAGAGACCCCGAGAAAGGTTCGCCGCGTAAAGGGGAAAAAGATACAAACAAGAGACAGCGGAGGCGGAGGAATAATAAGGCAGTGATGACGGGACGCGTTGCGAGGTTTGCGAAAAAGACTTTAAAGAAAGCGTTGGAGGAGTTAGACTTCAAGACGGAAGTATCCTTAAAGCTCGCCCCGGCATATGTCCTCACACTGCAGACCACGCTGGTGGTGGTGGTGTCTGTATCGGTGGGTGCGTCGTTGGGGTACTTTCCGGACGCGGTGAGGCCCCCGAACATGATGCACGTTCCGGCGACGGTGGTGGGTGTTGATAAGCCGCCGCCGTTCGCGAATCTGCCGCCCACCTACACCGCCACCCAGCCGCCTATGACCACAAGCCCACCCTTTAGCCTCACCTCCATCCCCACCCCCACCGCCGCCACTCCATCAACCGAACCCAGAGGTCCCCCCAACGACGCGATACCGATGTCGTCCCTGCTGTGGTGGTTCGACGGGCACAACTCGAAGGCGGATGGGCTGGTGGAGGGGGTGGCGATCAGCGCGGACGGTGCGCTGGTAGCGACGGGCGGGCGCGACCACTTGGGGACGCTGTTAGACGCTCAGAATAACGGCACCTTGCTCTTTGCGTACGACCGAGTGTACGTCGACGACGTTTACACGGTGGCCATGAACGCGGACGGAAGCCTGCTCGCGACAGGAAGTAGAGACCATAACGTGTATCTGCTGTCGGGGCGGGCGGCGCCCTCGCAATATAGCGTGGATCGCTTTCAGCGCATAGCTACGCTGGAAGGACACGGCGAGATGGTGAAGTCGGTGTCGCTCAGTGCGGACGGCCGTATGCTGGTAAGCGGTTGCGAAGGAGGCGACATTTTTATCTGGGACACGACGACGTTTGAGCCCCGGGATAACCTGACGTCCGCCCACCAGCATTCCGTCACGTCTGTCGCGCTTAGCGCTGACGGGTCTCGACTGGCTAGTGGCGGTGGTGACGGCCACGTGCGTCTGTGGAACACGCCCCCTGCCGGTCGTGGAGGCGCTACGGAACCCCACCGCACCCTCCAGGGCCACACCGGTGTCGTCCATACTGTGGCCATCGCGGCGAATGGTGAGTTGGTTGCCAGCGGTAGCGAAGACAAGACCGCGCGGGTGTGGGAATTTTCCACTGGCGAATTGATGCATGAGCTGAAGGGGCACGGTGGAGACGTGATGGGGGTGTCGTTAAGCGCGGACGGTGCGCTGCTGGCGACAGGATGCTGGAACGGCACCATACGACTGTGGGACGCGCGTCGCGACGCGCATACCACCTCCCCCCTCCACGTTATCCAGGACTTTGACGACAGGCGCCCAGGGGTGACTGTCGTGTCGCTTAGCGCAGACGGCTCCCTCCTGGCCGCCGGAAGCACTGTCGCGACGGTTTATCTCTGGAACATAACCGGAGTTGTCGGTTTGTTTACAAATTGAGCTAAGTGACGAGGTAATATTATGTTGAGAATGAAAACATGTCGTATAGAGATTATAGGAATTGATATAGACAGAGTACGAGTGCTGTCAGTGACTTGCCTGGTGTATGCAACTGTACCAGTTGGGCTGAGAGGGTTCGTTTGGAAAATGATGGGAACAGACTGTGTTAATTCGAAGAGTTATAAAGTAGGATGATGGCGCGCTGCAGCAGAGTACGGGTATACGCCTGCCTCGAGTGCAGCGCATCAATATAAGTGACAAAAACTGTCGAGGCCACACTCGGCATTTCTGCCACGCATTATTGTTGTGCGGACTGATCGCGGCAGTGCTGGGAAAATAGCGGCCGCTGCTGCTCTGGCACACCTTTATTCCTGATAGGATGTAAGCTGAGAAACGCTTCTACACTCCTCCACAAAAGTCCGGACATGCGTTATGTTAAGCATAAGCTAGTCAAGAACACGCTCCCCTCTCACCACGTCAAGCACGACGATACCCGAGTACCACCCAATTGTAGGAGAGCCGAGAAGCAAGCAGTAAGCCGCCATCCGGGGTGGTTAGACCTCAGCTTAAAGCGGGTGTTGTCGGTGGAGTTTGTCGAATTAAGCCCATAAACTCCCGAGAAATTGTCTGAACTGCACACGTCATTCTGAGCGCCACGCTTGGGCATTGCTCAAGCGCTCATACCAAGCTGCATACTTCTCTGTGTTCCACATAACCGTATTTTTGGGGGGTTTTGGAGGGGGTTTGGAGGCGTGGGTGCCGTGTTCAATGCGCGAGGTTTGGTTTGCGGGTGTGTGAATAGAGCACGGAAGTTCACGCCGCTGGCACGGGTGATTTTTTGGAAAGCAGGCGAGCAAAAACGCACATGACGCTGGTTTGGATAAACACTGCACGCTGTAAACACGCGAGGGCGATTGGCTTAGGGGAGGGGCGAGGTCCAACTTGGCCGTTAGGGACGCATCACGTTGACGGTGGTGTTTGGAATGCTTGGGTATGTGCTTGTGCTAACCACACCCGCCCCACGCGTGGCACGCGTCGGGAATCGGGCTCGGAGGTCAATAGGAATGAAGAATTAGTGAACATATATCGACAAACCCCGCACAAATCGTCTCAGGAGGTGAGCCGACTTCGATGGGTGTTGCTTGGCACTGCGGCTCAGCGGTGCCGGAATAGTTTGTAAATTACAATATTTCATAACAAATCGATTTGTGGGAGTTTGAGCTCCGGAGTAGGTGCGTTCGACGCGCATTGAAAAGACGCGTCCAACGGTACATTTTATAAAGAGTTTTGACCATATATCAGGAAGTTATGATCGCTTGAACATTGTTGCCGAAAGCGGCTTGCCCTTGGGTTGTGCGCATACCGGTGGTAAGTCTACACACGCGATTTCTTGCGTTTCCCCCACAGCGGCCTGCCCAACACCTCCTCCCTCCGTCGCCTATGCATAATACTTGCGCGACCGTCGCATCAGCGTTCATATTGCGGCGTTGTGCGCCCGTTACTCTTTTCGTCTACCAAGCACGGCGACTGTTTGAAAGAGCGTGCCGCACGGGTGCGGGCGCGATAACCCCAAGTACACATGCCCGGCAGTGTTCGAACTCGCCCCTCGCAGTTGTCGGTGCATTCCATTTTGCGCGCAAAAGCATTGCCTGGGATTTCAGGATATTTGTCAATAAAATCGACGCATGATTGCATTTTCTACTTGCGCAGGTGCGAAATCTTGTCCGGACTTTTGTGGAGGAGTGTATATAATGTGCTCTAAGAAGCAAATCAGTACGTCGTCGCATCTAAATCTGCTCATATCAGTCGCAATATACATATCGCAAGCCGCTGATTTACCAGCAGTCAAGCGTGGTTTTTTACGAGTGTTGCCGTGCAATAAGCGCAAACGGGGGTGGGACTGCAGCACGTTTCAATTTCACAGCACGGCTTTGATAGCCAACTAATTCATTTATTTTACAGTCAGTCACTGTATTATGCACAAGTGCAAAGGCCGAAAGTAGGGCTGAAGCATGATCAACGTCCCGCACCAAAACAATTTTATTATAGCATTTCGCGCAGACAAATTTCCATCACCGTCACCCCTGTCCCGCAGCTTTTCGTTTATCAGTCAACTACACGGCCCTATTGTTCTGCTGCGACCGCCTTTCTGCAGTTCCCACATATGCTGCCAATGATAAGCCCTACATTCCAGTCATCGCCGTCATTTATCAGTCTGAATAATAGTCGTAAAAACGGAACTACTGGAGACAACACACACCCGCGCGCTCTCATAAGCACAGTCGCGGACCGGTCGAGTCTAGTCGAGTACGTACGCGCCCGTCAAGTGGTTCTCATGCCGGAGTTTATGGTTGGTGCTGGCCAATATGTCGGCTACGTCCGACATTTTTTACGACCGAGATCTACCAGAATTTCGTCACTTTGGTTTTACGCAGTACGGACATCGGCCCCCCGTAAACGGCAAACCCACTTCCTCTCCACTGCTGCACCATCTTCGCTCCGCAGTATGGACGCACATGTACTCCTCGATAATCATGGGATCCATGTAGCAGTAGCATGGGAGCTCATGCAACATTCGCTGTTTGGTACACTTGCGCATACTTCTCGAGTTGTAATCTTCAGTCGGGTCTCGCCCAACGTCAAACTCTTTGTCCTCGAGGACGACCCCGCGTCACTGCGGGCTGCCATTGGGACCCCGCGCGATGGAAGCGCAAGTTGGCGAGGAAGCATGCCGGAAACGTGAAGGTCATTGGTGCACAGTTCGTTGGTTGCGGGTGGAAGAAAACAAGGAATCTATGACAGCTGAAGTTAGTTTGGAAGTTTGATGCGTAAGCCAAATGAAAGGTTTGGAAATTAGTGTAAGGTTGCAAAGCGCAGACATTAAACTTGGAGAAACGTCATAAAACTGTTTAATGAGAAGCGAAATGAGTGTCTGCTTTGGCTGATTACCTCGTTTCGACAAATGCAAATATTATTCTTTAAAAACGCAATGAGAGTGGCAACCAAACGCCACCGATGTCCTTTCCTCTTCGGCGGTCAACGCTTCACTGGCTTTTGTAGACTACCACAGGGCACTCCACGTTGTGCACGCAATCCTCTGACACACTGGCGTGCCCGAGCAACACGTGCGACATGAACCTGCAATGACGGGGAGCAGCAGAGCAAATTTGGAGGATATTACACAGACGCGTCGTTGGGCGTGCGTTGGGCAAAGTCAAAATGAATTGAAATGCGACGAGAGAAACGCTGACATTAGTTTAGGGCGGAAACGACCGCAACAAGGAAAGACAGCACGAGAAAATTTTATGGACATGTCGATTAATCAACACGGATTTTTATATAGTGTTAACATATTTTCTACCCCCCTCCCATTCACCTCTCTCTATCCCTCTCTCTATCCCCCCCCACCCCCCCCCCCCCCCCCACACACACACACAAACACACACACACACACACACACACATACACATACACAAAACAGACACACACACACACACACACACACACACACACACAATAACAGAGAGAGACACACACTTACATACACACACCAACACACAAGATGATGAATTAAAAAAAGCAAATGCAATAAACCTTATTTTGAGCTACATTATCCGTTATTTGTTCGGTACATCAATGATTTGGACACCCCACTTACACAACAGATACTTCAACAACTTTTCATTATAATTTTCATAAACTATAAACTGCACACCATAAAGTTTCAAGTGGAACAGATATTTATGATATCTATTTGTGAACATACCCAATAATCGGCATTTCATGGATTGTTACTATTTTGCCAGAGAAATGAGTCACACACTTCTGACTGCTGATTGAAAAGGCGATGTCTCTCTATTAGGTTAAATGTTTTGACGATCCGCAAGGGAGCCGCACTCACCTGGCCCAGCCGTTCTGTTGGCACCTGTTTCCAACAACAGCGCAGAAAAACTTGCCGCGGTTGATGTATTGCGTGATTGACTTGCCGACCTCACTCGCACCGCCTTCAGGCTCCAGGATCTTGGTTACAATCCGCTTATTGGAAACCTGCCCTCACACAGTGCGCGACGTTAACTGCCGTTGGACCATTTACATTTCTAAACAACATATTCATACTACTGGGAAATCGACAGAAAATTCACCCTCCCCTCATTCTCCAGCATTTCCCAGAGAACGAAGCCAATTATCACGCATTCACAGTGGAAATGTAAATGACCATATAAATGGATTTAATCGACGTTCAAAAGCGCAATCCGATCAATTATTCACACAGCACCACTTTCCCTTTGTTGCATGACGCCTGCGACCGACTCAATATGAAATGACCTGCGGATTGTGACAGTGTTGGCAGTGTTTGACATCGGCGACCTTTCAAACAGGTACTTCTCAATATAACAGGTTTGTAAAGGCTCAACACGAGTGCCGCTTAGCCTAATTTAATGCGCTGAATTTCTTGCTCTATTTGCCAGAATTAAACTGAAATATTCATTATTTTCCCACTTAGCAAGTATATGGTGTGCTGTATTTCTTGGGGGGACACGGGGGGAGGGGAAATGTTAGTGGTGGGGGATAGGGTGGTGAGGAAGGAGGTTGTCGCCCTCACCCCTTTCTCCTTCAAGATCTCCAGCGCCTTATCGATGGCGCGTTCCGCCTCGCGCATGAGGAGGTCATGCACCTGCGCCTGCGTCGCGTCCTCGGGGTCGGCGACCGAGGAGTAGATGTCAGCCATCATCGGGGTGGGGGTCACCGCGAGGTCAGGCGTGGTGGCGTGACACACAGTGATGAGGTGTAGCTCGTCCTGCTCGTGCACCAGCTTCTCTGCCGCCCACTGCAGCATGCGGTGGCTGTGCGCCGTGTTGTCCACCGCGATGCACAGCCGTGACGGCTCGCGCGTGTTGTTCGCGCATTCGCTCTCCACGTCGCCCGCTACCCCACCCTTCACACAGACCACCGGGCAGTGCAGCTCCGCGACGCAGTGGCCGCTGACGCTACCCAAGCCGGCCAAGGCTGCGAGCCCCCTGCATGTATGCAGTGGAAGATTTCGGCATACTATTTTCAGCTCGTGAAATTATATAAGCAAATTTGATCACTTCGAATGAGACAATTAATGGCTGGAATAAATCTGCAGCATTCTGATTTGCATTATTCGTGTTTTTACGAAAAACTACGCTTCGAAAAAAATGGCTTGTGTGATTTGATTATGTAGAGTTTTTGGGGGGATGTGACCAGCTTTTTGGGGGAAGGTGAAAAGAGGGGCAACAACAACGCACCGCTTGAAGGCTCCGTAACCGCGGCTGCCAACGATGACCACCGCCGCGTTGCTTTGGCGAGCGTATTTCACGACTGAGCGCCCGACACCGGAGGCGCCGCCCTCCGGCTTCAAAACAGCCGTCACGCACGCATTGCCCACCTGCAGAAGCAATCAAATGTCAACAATTGTTAGTTAGAAAAGACAGGGAAATCATTTTCGCAAAAAAGACTGAGCAATAAGATTTGCCAACACCTTGTATTTCTCCACATCCTCGACGGCGAGCTGCAGCGCTTTGTGTGCCGCCTGCTCCCTCTTGCTCGCCTCCGCCTCAACACCCTCAGCCAAAGCAAAGTTCCCGATTCCAAAGTAGTCGTCCACAGGGTAGCCATCGGACACGAGCTTCGGAGGCAAGACAG
>JAPMLY010003607.1:0-20395 GCA_026401115.1 Tetraselmis chui | reverse complement strand
TGCGGAGGCGCGGCGGGAGGTCGTGCGGGACTTGATGCGGTATATGAGTAGGAGGTGATGTAGCCATTGGACAGTATGCGTGTGGAGCTGTGCAAGGATGCGAGACGTGTCTAGGCGTGCTTTGGAGACGAGTTTATCAGGAGGGTCGGTGCGGGCGGTGAGTAGGGAGGTGAGACTCGTGATGGTGGAGGAGTGCGGTGTACCTGTGCGGCTCATGACGATGGGAAGGATGTCTACCACTGTGCCTGGCCAGTGGCTGCGGATGGCGTTTGCAAGGGGTGTGTATTTGGCACGTATGAGGTTGGCTGTGTGGGAGAGGTTATTGTCTGTGCAGTACTTCCATTCCCCTATCTGAATCTTTTTGATGGATGCGTAACGTCGGCGACCGTTTGAGTGACCAACGAATCGAGGTTCGAGGATGCGGATGAAGTCAGGTTTGTGTGCGGGGGGTCGTAGCGCGGGGGGGAGAATCTCAGGTGGGAGGACGGCGGGACACGAGGTTAGGGAGTCGGGCGAGAGACCTTCGTCAGTAGCAACTAGGCGGGTGGGCATGTGGGTGGGGTGGGGTGGGTGACAGTCAAGTGGAGGGTGGGCATGGGTGGGGGTAGCAAATGATTTTATGGGTTTGTTACCGAAGTCTGCAGTGATGGTTTCCCAGCGTCCTCCGTTGTGGCGTTCCAGTAGGGAGAGTAGGAGTTGTAGCGCGCTGTTGTGTCGGTCCTTTCTTAGGCCAGACATGGTGGGGCAGTTACCGGCCATGTGGCCGTTGCTAGTGAATTGACCACAGAGGGGGCAACGCAGGGTGGGGTTATGTGTAAGAAGGCGAGTGTTGTGAACTCCCCACATGAATTCTTGCTTGTGTGTGAACTGGATATTTGTGAGGGTGGAGTGTTTTTTGTGGAAAGAGAAGTCGGCCCCGTCCTTCGCGGCGCGGGCGAGGAGGGCACCGTGTTTGGTTGTTTGCGAGAGGGGTATGTGTGTGTGTTTGGTGCTGTAGGTGTGTGCGTCAGCTTTGAGGTTGGTGTATCTGTAGGGTATGGGGTCCCCTAGGGTTTGTGGGATGAGGGTGTATGGCCATGTCCAGTGGCCTATTGGGACGTCTGAACCTGTGGTGTATGTAGTGTCGGGTGGGTGACCATCCGCTACGTGGTTGGCGAGGGTGTCTGCGAGGTCGTTACCTAGGGAGTGGTTGTGTGCTTTGATTTTGCCGAGGTGTGTGCGGATGCCTGCGTCGCAGCGGGTTTTAAGGGTGTGTGTGATGGAGAGGAGGGTGTCGCGGTGGATGTTGTGTCTATAGGCTGAAGGGCAGTTTAAGTATCCTTGTATGAGGCGGAGGGAGCACGCACTGTCGGTAAGGAGGTGGGTGCGGCCAAGTTGGAGGCCTATGTCTATGCCAGCTAGTTCAGCGCGATTAATTGTGTGCGAGGGAGGGGTAGAGGTCACCAGGATTTTGATTTTGGTGTCCGAGGCGGGGTGGGTAGCTGCTGCTCCGAGGGGGGTCGAGCCTCCTTTTTTCGAGCCGTCAGTGTAGACAAAATCCTGCCAGTTCCAAGCGAGAGTGCCTTTGGTGGGGTGGTACGTTAGTAGCATGCGTTCTGGGTGGGGGTAAGTGATGGGGTGAGTTGGGTTTGGGGGGGAGGTGGTATATGCATGCTGAGTGGGGTGAGTAGGTGTTGAAGAGGTGGGGAGGAGGGGGGGTGATGGTGGGGATTGGGAGGTGTGTGTCGTAGATAGATTCAAGAGTGTTATGGAGTGCGGTCATGGCTGTGGGTGACGGGAGGGTGGAGAGTGCGAGGGGGTTGGCGACGAGGTATATGTCGACCATCCAGCGTGTGCCGAATGGGGTAGGGGTAGTGTTGCCAGTGCGTTGGTATGGGGGTAGGAAGGTGTTCGCGTCATTGGGGAGGGTGTAGAGGTGGTGGGTGTATGGGGAGTTGATGTATTTGGAGTGGCGGTAGGGTGTGTGTTCCCATCGGGGGAGGATGAGGATGGTTGCGCTGGGTGTGTGTGGGGCTGTGAGGTGTGCGCTCGTGATTGCGTGTTCCATGGCACGTCTCATGCATTCGTGGTCGTATTCGGGGTAGGCGATGTTGGTGCCTTGCCATGTGTGTGGGGCATTGCTGCCGCTAGATGAGAAGGCTATATCTTCGGGGTAGAGGGAGTGGTAAGTGTTAGAATGGAGGGATTTATTGAGGGGGGTCGGAGTAGAGTTCTGTCTGTATGTGGAATGTGTGACGGAGAGCTGTGAGTAGGTCTTCTCTGGTGGCCCATCTATTACGGGTGGTGGTGGGCGGGTGTGGGTGAGTGGATTTCTGAGCGGGAACCTAGGCGGGTGAGGAGGTGGTAGACCTCCTCTTCGAACGTATGCTGCGAGAGGGCGGGGCGAAAGATTTGGTAGAGGTGGCGGACGCGGGGGCCGTTAAGGGTGGTGACCGCGCGGCCGTCGGGAGTGCAAAGTATGTGGTGTCGTGGAGTGATGGGTGTGCGTGGATAGCGAATTTACCGGTAGGGAGCATGTCGAGGTCGGGGTTGATAGGGTCATGGTTGAATGTGATTAGGGGGTGTGACCACGGAGGGGGTCCGGGTTCTGGCAAAATGGGTGTGGTGGAGGGGACATAGCCTGAGTTAAATGCGGTGAGGGCGGTGGGGCCGGAGGGGGTCTCACTGATGGTGTCGTGGAGTTGTAGGCATGGGGCCCACTGGACCTCGTGGAGGTGAGTGAGATCGTATTGTTGGCCGCGGGCACACCAGTCGCCATGCCATGTGGCGGGTCTCTGAGCTAAGCGGCATTGGGAGTGTATGGCAAAGTGCGGGCATGTGCAGCAGGTGGAGGAAGGTTCTGTGTGCAGTGGGTCGTGACAGATGGAGCAAGCGGTGGGGGAGGGGGTGGGGAGGCATACCGATGTGGGAGTGGATGAACAAGAACGTCCGACTAGAAGACAATGTTCATGCGACGCTGCATGTATCCACAACCCAGTTTGGAACAAGTCTGTTTGTGTTGGGAGGCACCTTACGCGTACATCGATGCCGTATTTTGGTTGACTCTCGCGCTTCGGAAATTTTTTGCAAGGCTGAGTGGGTACGGGAGCATCACATTCCGACGGTTAATGGAGAAAAATAAGGAATAAAATTGGCAGATGGTAGTACAACTACGACTCGCCAGCGACTACGGAATGAAGTGCTCACAATAGGGACCCTGGATATACGTCTGGACGCAATTGTGACAGAACTGGATAAATTCGACATCATCCTCGGTCAACCTTGGCTACAAGCCGTCAACCCGGATATAGACTGGTCTACTAAAACGATTCGCGACCGAAAAAATGGCGAAGCTATGGTGTCTGGCGACGAGTACACCGTACATGTGGCAGTACATCACTTGGAGGCGGATGCGATGGCAAAGCTGCTTAGGCAACAACCAGCAGACCTCTTCGTGATTGAACTACGAGAAGTACAAGACGCGGTCGACGACATCAATACTGATCAACAACATGAGTGGACGACTTCGTTACGAGATTCCCTGAATCAGTTTACGGACATCATCAAGGAGCCTGACGGTCTACCGCCAACTCGCGAGTGCGACTTTGAAATTAATTTGGAGTGCGATGAACCACCTAAGGAGCGAACGTACCGTATGTCACCAGCATAACTCCGGAGGTTCAAGTACACTTACAATACTTACTCGCAAAAGGCTGGATTCGTCCGTCTAAATCTCCGTACGGTGCCCCGATTTTATTTGTACGCAAGAAGGATGGTACCATGCGCATGTGCGTAGACTATCGGAAACTCAATGACCTTACAAGGAAAGACCGAACACCGTTACCCCGGATTGATGAATTACTTGACTCGCTATTTGGGGCTCATTATTTCAGCACGCTGGACCTGTATAATCTCTAATGCCGGACACAACCGACTAATTTTAGTCGGTTGTGCACCTTGTGTAGTTAACGCTATTACTTGCTCTAGATTTTGAAAAATTTAACATGCTACCAACATGTTGCTCCCAACACTCCAAACTATCTGTGGCACGAATTTCATGCCCAAAGAATCACATAACAATGAACGTTTATTGACCTGAATAAAACCCACGTGACAGAAAAATGACCGCCCGCAAAGGCAAAATCTGAAATTCCAATTTGCTCTACTTCCAACAATAACTATCACCATATACACAATGATCTGATGCAATGGCGTGTTTCTCCGATCTCAACAGTGGGTTGAGTGTGCATCTTGAGCACATTGGGACTTTTTGAGCAGATGTTGTATGTTTAATGACGAGAAAGCACAACCGCCTAAAATTAGTCGATTGTGCTAAACAGGGAATCTCAAACAACATTTCAGACTATTAATTTGTGATTTTTACAGTGCATCGCCTCGCAGTCCGTTCTATTGCTCTCCAATTGCTGGCAAACTCATGAGGGCACCTCTAGCTTCCACATTAGATCTGAAATGAGCTATTCGACCTCATCGCAGTGAAATTTGTGCATGTGAAACGCTGCAACACATTGCCAACCACTTGGTTGGAACCCAACCATATGCAATACCATGAATGATGTGTCCAGCATGAACCATGCAAATGCACATGAGAGTCACGTTGCAGCTGCGACATGACTATTGAAGGTTCATGACGCACCCGCTGCTTATGCATGCCCATTGACAGACGTCTCTCACTGTTTTCAGCTACACTTCAAATCTAGTTGGTTACCAACATGACTTACATTTCTCATGCGCGCGATATAAAAACTACCTCTAGTTTTTGGCACATTCTGCTGCCCTTCCCGCCATAACACGCAGGTGCAGCATCACAACACCTTAACACCCTCTTGATGAGCGATGCAATGCAAAGTCAACTCACCTTTTTGCGCGTTTGAGACTCCACCCTTTGCAACTGCATCGCATGCCAAACAGCGACGCTCTACTCGCATCCCAAACCCGCCGACGGAAAAAACTCAGCAAACTCGTCGGAGCTCGACTTTCTACCCAAAGGCACCCACTTTGATGTAGAGGGGACTCCTAGGTACTCTCGGCGGAAGTATGAGGGCAAGTGGAGTACAGCACGGGTGATGGTGTGTTCCGCGCGGAGTCGGTTGGGGATTCGCGGTACGTCACTTCCCGGTCGCCGGTGATACTGGCTGACTTTCACCTCAGGACCTGCGCCATAAGGCTAGCTCACGTCCCCAAAACAAGCACGAACACACCCTAGGGAGTACTGACCTTGGTTCCGAAGTCATTGGCGGCTAGTTGGCTGGGCGCGAGTTGGACTGTCCAGTTTTCAGCGAGGAGGTGGGCGCGAAAAACTCGCTCGAAAATTACCGGCGTCCGGACCCGCCTCACATTGCGCGGAGAGCAGCAACTCTAGCGGCCCCAATTTCCTTCTTTGAAAGCTTGAGCATCTTACATGAAATCATTGAAGGAGCTGGGGGAGTTTGGAGAAGCGTGGTGAAGGGAGTCGCAGCAAAAGGTGTTGCAGGGAAAAATGCTGCCGGATGACGGAATGGCTTAAGCGGCACCCGTCGACGATGCGGACCGTGCCGACGAGGTGAGGCCAGCAAGACCTATCAGAAATTCACATGTCCGTCCTAAAGCTCTCACTAGCGTCGGTGAACACTTTTTAACGAGTCGTTTCATTTTTGCAGGTTGCTGAAACCCGACAGCGTACACATGCCGCGTGGTTTTTTCGCAGTACAAACGCTCTCACCACCGGGAGCAACGTCGCATACCGCCGGTCATACTTAAGTTTTCCGCGCGCTGAAATACCACACACACGCTTTAGCAAAGCTGCAGCAGCCGAAATCACTGAGAAATCCATTGATGTTGGGGGCACTGATACTGAGGACGAGTTTGCTGAGTTTTTTCCGTCGGCGGGTTTGGGATGCGAGTAGAGCGTCGCTGTTTGGCATGCGATGCAGTTGCAAAGGGTGGAGTCTCAAACGCGCAAAAAGGTGAGTTGACTTTGCATTGCATCGCTCATCAAGAGGGTGTTAAGGTGTTGTGATGCTGCACCTGCGTGTTATGGCGGGAAGGGCAGCAGAATGTGCCAAAAACTAGAGGTAGTTTTATATCGCGCGCATGAGAAATGTAAGTCATGTTGGTAACCAACTAGATTTGAAGTGTAGCTGAAAACAGTGAGAGACGTCTGTCAATGGGCATGCATAAGCAGCGGGTGCGTCATGAACCTTCAATAGTCATGTCGCAGCTGCAACGTGACTCTCATGTGCATTTGCATGGTTCATGCTGGACACATCATTCATGGTATTGCATATGGTTGGGTTCCAACCAAGTGGTTGGCAATGTGTTGCAGCGTTTCACATGCACAAATTTCACTGCGATGAGGTCGAATAGCTCATTTCAGATCTAATGTGGAAGCTAGAGGTGCCCTCATGAGTTTGCCAGCAATTGGAGAGCAATAGAACGGACTGCGAGGCGATGCACTGTAAAAATCACAAATTAATAGTCTGAAATGTTGTTTGAGATTCCCTGTTTAGCACAATCGACTAATTTTAGGCGGTTGTGCTTTCTCGTCATTAAACATACAACATCTGCTCAAAAAGTCCCAATGTGCTCAAGATGCACACTCAACCCACTGTTGAGATCGGAGAAACACGCCATTGCATCAGATCATTGTGTATATGGTGATAGTTATTGTTGGAAGTAGAGCAAATTGGAATTTCAGATTTTGCCTTTGCGGGCGGTCATTTTTCTGTCACGTGGGTTTTATTCAGGTCAATAAACGTTCATTGTTATGTGATTCTTTGGGCATGAAATTCGTGCCACAGATAGTTTGGAGTGTTGGGAGCAACATGTTGGTAGCATGTTAAATTTTTCAAAATCTAGAGCAAGTAATAGCGTTAACTACACAAGGTGCACAACCGACTAAAATTAGTCGGTTGTGTCCGGCATTAGAGATTATACAGGTCCAGCGTGCTGAAATAATGAGCCCCAAATAGCGAGTCAAGTAATTCATCAATCCGGGGTAACGGTGTTCGGTCTTTCCTTGTAAGGTCATTGAGTTTCCGATAGTCTACGCACATGCGCATGGTACCATCCTTCTTGCGTACAAATAAAATCGGGGCACCGTACGGAGATTTAGACGGACGAATCCAGCCTTTTGCGAGTAAGTATTGTAAGTGTACTTGAACCTCCCGGAGTTATGCTGGTGACATACGGTACGTTCGCTCCTTAGGTGGTTCATCGCACTCCAAATTAATTTCAAAGTCGCACTCGCGAGTTGGCGGTAGACCGTCAGGCTCCTTGATGATGTCCGTAAACTGATTCAGGGAATCTCGTAACGAAGTCGTCCACTCATGTTGTTGATCAGTATTGATGTCGTCGACCGCGTCTTGTACTTCTCGTAGTTCAATCACGAAGAGGTCTGCTGGTTGTTGCCTAAGCAGCTTTGCCATCGCATCCGCCTCCAAGTGATGTACTGCCACATGTACGGTGTACTCGTCGCCAGACACCATAGCTTCGCCATTTTTTCGGTCGCGAATCGTTTTAGTAGACCAGTCTATATCCGGGTTGACGGCTTGTAGCCAAGGTTGACCGAGGATGATGTCGAATTTATCCAGTTCTGTCACAATTGCGTCCAGACGTATATCCAGGGTCCCTATTGTGAGCACTTCATTCCGTAGTCGCTGGCGAGTCGTAGTCCCAAAAGTCTCGTAACGAAGAGGGAACTGCTGATCTCCACGAACTAGATAACCCGTACGCCGTGCCGAAATTAATTCCTTCCAGGTAGCCCATACTGCCTGAGAAGTTGACGTAGCGTCCGGTATCGATCCGGGTCGAACGCGAGCGATATACACGTAGCGCTTATTCTGTCCGGAAGACTCCGTCCCTAAAAGGCGTAAATTTGTTTCGCTCACCTTAAATCCAGTTGTCTCCGTAAGAGCTCGCACTGCTGTGTATTCCGGGGTCGCGTCTTCAATCTCATGTTTGCCACCAGGAAACCAGACCATGCCAGTGTCCTCTTTCGCTAGTAACACTCGTCGGCCATCGGTAACAAGAGTCGTCGAGTGAGTCCAGTAGGTCTTCGGGGGATTCTGTAGGTTCTGAGGCAGAAATCGAACTCGATCGGTGTCGTCGACGTAGACTTGCGTCGTCCATCTTGTCGGTCCAACATCTTGCCTTCTTCCTTCTATTCCGTCATTCGTAGGGCAGGTAAACACATGTTCTTTCGCCGCCAGCTCGTCGACAAGTCGGAAATTTCGCAGCAGCTTGAACCATGGTTTTGCCCTCCATTTTGGAACCACTATAACCGCTCTCAGATGGGGATGAAGCAGTTTACTCCGCAAATAATGGCCCAAAAAATCTTCTAATTCATTAAATGGCGCATTTAGCCAAATTCTCCGGTACTTCTGTAAATCTCTCTCCTGAAATGGGCGCGCCGGACAGCAAAAATCCTCCGCCACTTGAGAATTAAGGCCGTCATTATCGCTAGCTCCATCTAAGTCGAAAGGTCCGTAGGTCTGAGAGTACTTCAGGAAATACTCCCTATTCATCATCCAGTCGCTAAAGTCCTTGCTCCTAAAGACTGGCCTCAATGTCGTTTGAGGTAACGGGTTTCGTACTTCTTCTGTTCTGGTCTCTTCCTGAGTCGTTGTAGGAGACGAAACCTCATCCTGCAGCTTGCCGCGAGCTGCCGACTCAGGTCTCACTTTCCCGGCCGGGATTTCCTCGTTCTGTCGTTCTTCTTGTTCTTTCTGTCTGGGCAGTCGATAGCGATGTGTCCCTTCTTGTGGCAAATGAAGCACTTGCCCTCCTTCTTAAATCTGTCGACCTCCTCTTGAGTGAGGCGTCTAATCTCGTACAGCTCCCGCGGCTTTTCTTCGGTCGCGCCATGCGATTCTTCCTCCGACTCACTGTCGATCTCCTCCGCTGCCTCTGAAAAGTCGCTGTCTTCTTCGATGGCGTTCAGTCGGCCTGTCGAACGTTGGGTCGTCTCAATCTTGGTCTCCGCTGCCTCCGCTCGCAGAGCTGCTTGAATCGCCTCGTGTAGGGTCTTAGGGTTTTTCAGGGCAACCTCCTTATGAATCGAGGGTCTCAAACCGCGCTGGAAGTCATGTACGTTATCTTCTTCATGACGGTGAGGAAGCTCCAATAATTGTTCTCGAAAATAGTTTGCATACTTCAGGACCGTGGTTTTCTGTCGCGCTTTGTCCAAATTCAATCTCGCTTGTTCCGCCGGTGTTCTTCCGCAGAATTCCTGAATTAAGGATTTCTCCATCTCAGAAACTCCGGAAAATCCTCCACCGACTTCATCTCCAGTCTGCGCAACTTGGGAGTACCACCACTTCGATAGTGGGCCTTCCAGAAAGCCAGATACCCAGTACACTCCTCTTTGCTCTTCAGGGTTAACGCTGTGATACCGTAGATACCCTCGTGCATGTCGGAACCAGTTTCTCAGCTCGTCGATGTTAGTCGTAGCGATGCTCTTGATCTTGGCTGGTTTGACATCGTTCGGCATCATGCTTGGCATCTCTCGCGTCCTCTCCGATCTCAATTGTTCTCCTCGAAGAAAATTCTCCGTTTCTCGGCTTCTGTTCACTCGTCCTTCAAAATGTCTGAAACCGTTGTCGACGTGGTCACGCAGTTGAGATAGCTCAGTCGAAAAAGTGTCAACTCGGTTACTTAGTCGTTGTAGCATCTCGGTGACGTGTACCGACATAGGCTCCATCGTGGGACTCGATCCTTCTCGCACTGTCTGTCTTCCACCATCTGTCGACGTCGGCTGTGTCGGCCCAGAAGGCGCCCCCTCTGGTCGACCATCAACTTCCTATGGTAGTCTCTCTCCTGCTCGGTTAGACATCTTCGTCTCGCCTAGCTGTTCTGAGGCTCCGAAACCACGTGTGAGGTGCTACTTTGGTTAGGCTAAGTTGGCAACCTTAGACTAATAGTAGAACCCAATCTTTGGATCTAATTATACATCGTAGAGAGAATTAATAAGATTGTCTTAGGAACAGGGTTTCTTACAATCTGGGTGTGGCGTAAATCTGGTCTGTACCGGTCTCTTCCGCTCAACCTGTAAGTCCCCGTCTTAAATATCCACACCTCAGGTGTTCTAGAAACAGCCTTAGAACATGTAGCTTGTGTTGTCTGCTAACTAAACCAAACTATTACTAGTGATACAGATTATCTGAGATTATCTGTACCGTCTACCAAACCTTATCGCACAAGCTCTTAGAACTATCTAGAAAAGAACAATCTAGAAGAGATACTGCTAGAAACTCTGTATTGTCGAGGGAAAATACGGCGATACATTTGTACTGCCGTGATGACAATCAAAGAGTCACTGAATATCGCTAAGATAGAGGTACCATTTAGAGGAAATAAATAATGTCAGATACTAGCACCTAGCTAAATGGCTAGGATATGACAGGTCACACGGTGGCCGTGGCAACACCAACCGTGGTGGTCGCGGCGGACGTGGCATGCCCAACAAGTGTTGTGGTTGTGGTAGTGTCGACCACAGCCTTTGCCGTCTTGTACGGCGTGTGGATGCCCTCTTGAAATGGACACTTGCCAAGCGCAAGCTCATCGTTCAGAAATATGGCAGCTACAATAGCACTGCCTCCGCGCATGCTGCCCTCATGAGCGACGTCTCCCATGCGGACCCCTCTCCGCCGCCTGCACCCCTCGATGTGCCCACCCTCGAGGAGTGCTTAGATGTGTATGATGACACATAGGTGAGTTCTTCCTTCAGTTCCGTTGCTTTTTTCTCTCCCTCACCCCCGGCCGTGACCTCTCGGAATTCAGGGTAGTCGCCTCGGCTTGCTCGATCAATCGCAATGCATTTCGCGGCGATTTCGTTACGTTCGAGCCACCCTCGGGCTCTTCTCGCATCGGCGGTGTCGGGGCTAACGTCCAAGGCAGTGACACTGTCCGCCTCGCTGTTGTTCTTGTGTCTAGTCATATTATCCACCGAACTGTCCACGCATTGCACACACCCGATCTTTCCTCACGGTCAGCTCAGCGCATTGGCCGCCTCCTCACTGTTGGTTGAATGCAATCACACTGCGGCTGCGCGTTCCTTTCCCAACAGATTCTTACCTTGGATTGCTCGTGCTCCCCACAGGAATGGGAGCGCTGAAACCTTCAGGTAAAGGCCTCTACCTACTAAGCAGCACTGCACGCTCGCACGGCATACCCCCTCTTGGCACCTCAGCCAGTGTAGACAGTAGTGCAGCCTTGACTACACACACGTAGATAGAAGCTGGATTCCTTATCCAAGGTCGTAGTAGCCGATGGAAAATCCTTGTTAGTTATTTCCCCACCAACTTTGGCACCGCCGTTGTGGGGACCCATACAAAGCCTTCATGCACAGCATACCCACGGTGTTCCGTCGATTCGGGCGTTACCGGGCTCTGTAAGAACTGTTTCTTGCGACTCGTGTCTCTTACACAAAACCAGTGTTGCCCCCCGCAATACATGTGCGTGTTCTAAACCACCGCGACCTCTCAGGAATCTGTCTTCAGATATTTGGGGCCTAGTGAATGTCCCCTCCCCTCATGGCCTTCGATATTGCCTTCTTGTCGTCAACCATCACACCAACTACATGTGGGTGCGTTTCTTAAAGTCAAAAGACGACACGTGCCCGCAACTTGAGTCCATGATGTTGGAAATCCGCCACACACACGCACGGAACCACTCTTTCTCCGTTGCTTTCGCCCCCGTACTGAAATTTGACTCAGACCCCGTGTTCGAGGCCACAACGACTCGCTTTATGTGTGTTCGATTGGGCGTCGGTGTCATGTACTCAGCCCCGTATGCTCACCACATGTTCGGCAAGGCCGAACGCCCGTGGCGGACTCTCATGGACAATGTCTCTGCACTATTTAACAACATGTCCATTCCGAACTCCATGTCGTCGTGCGCAATTAGCACCATTGTCTACCTTTGCAACCGCATGTTCAGCCGCGCGGTTGGTGTCTCAGGCGGCCTTTCCCTCACGCTCCTTACATCGCCAGAGCCCGACGCGTCCAAGTTCCGTGTCTTCCGGTGCACTATCTTTGCCAAGGTGCCCGACAAGCTCCGTCGCAGGCTTGGGGAGAAAGCGTTTCGCGGCATCATGGTCGACTACCCATCAGACGCCCCGGGGTATCGCATCTACAACCCTGCTACACGGCGCATTACGACGTTGGTACATGTTGTGTTTCATTAAGACGTTCCCGCCGCCCCCCCCCTCCTCCTTGGCCGTCGATTCCCTGATTTCTGACGCTCTTGACATGGATAGTGACCGCGGTTCAGCAACCCACTCGTACCCCCTTGACGGCTTGACCTCGACCCGCGGGCCGACGAGGAACTTCACCTCGACCGCTCTGTTGTAGCTGCGGCCCAACCGTTGCCAGACCACGACCGTCCTAGCCGTCTCCGGTCCCACGCCATTTACTACGGCGAGCTCGAGGCTCATATATCGGACCACCCAACGCGTGTTCGTTGCCACATGCTGCGACCCTCAGGAAGGCAAAGCCACAGAGGACATCGTCGCGCAGCCCGACATGGCGACACTCATCACTGGCCCCCCGCATTTCCCGGTGGGCGCGACAACATCTGCCATAGCCCTTATGTCGGCCCGGGAATGCGTCGAATTATTAACCTCGCACCATGCCGCCCTCACCAGCGCTCAAGCCTTTGACTGGCAAACTGCCATGCAACATGAGCATGACTCCCTCATGGACAATGGCACGTGGGAACTTGTTGACCTCCACGCCGATCGCACGGTCGTTAATAGCATGTGGATCTACAAGATCAATTCGGACACATGGGTTGAAGTATCTCGCTTTAAGGCTCACTTCGTGGCCAAGTGATGCAGTCAACGTGCGGGTTTTGACTACACGGAAACCTTCTAACCGTTCATCCGCATGGCCTCCGCCTTTGCCTCGCCATGGTTGCCGCCATGGACCTCGACCTATGTCAACTTTATATCGACACCACGTTCCTGCATGCCCCCATCACAGAAGATGTTTACATCCGCTAACCCCTCGGGATCTTAGACGGCACGAATAAGGTGTGCCACCTCAAACGCTGCATTTCCGGCCTCAAGCAATCCCCCCACGAATTCAACATGCTACTCCGGGACTTGCTCGTCAACACTTGTTGGCAACAATGTTTCTCCGACCGGTGCATCTACATCTACCGCACCGGCTCCGTCTTCGTGATGATTGCCATGTACGTGGATGACATCCCGGCGGCGTGCAACGACGCGACCCGGCTAACCTCCTTCAAGGCTCGACTCGGCGCGCGATTCAAAATCAAGGACTTGGGCGCCCTATCCCAACTCCTCAGCATGCACATCACCCGCGATAGGTTTGCCCGCAATATCTCCAGTCAAGGTACTTGCGTGACATCTTGGACAAACACGGCATGACGCACTGCAAACCCTCGCCAATCCCTCTGGATCCCGGCTTCGTGTCCGGCCTTGCGCGCATCGACTCGCCACCCCTCACATGCGTAACGAAGGACATCTACCCCAGCCCCTTGATCAACCTCCAATATGCGGTCGTTTGTACGCGCCTAGACGTCTCCATAACCTTGAGCATCCTTGGCTCGGCTCATGCACATCCCACGGAGGTTCACCTCCAAGCACTCAAGAAGGTGGTCCGTTACCTTAAAGGCACCATCCACCAGAGCCTCACGTTGAGGGGGAGGACAAATCTCAGCCTCCAATTCACAAGCCCAACGAACGACAACTGCACACGTAAATCCCGCTCGGGCTACTTGTTCACACTCGGCCGAGGGCCCATCACCTACAAGTCTAAGCAACAGACATGCGTCGCGCAGTCTACCTGCGAGGCGGAGTACTACTCTGTAGCAGACGCCACCAAGGAGGGAATACACCTCCGCCAACTCATTATGGAGATCTTCAACGCCCCCATCACCGGAACCAACACCATATGAGAGGACAGCCAAAGCGCTATCACTTACTCCCATAACGCATTGGTCATATCGAAGACCCATCCCGTCGGCATAAAGTGGCACTTCTTGAAAAACCACGTGGAATTGGGAATAATCAAGCTACTGTGACGAGTACAGTCCTGCAAAAGTACATTGCATGGCATTGTACGGGTACTCGTTACGGATTCCAATTCGTGCTTTTCCACAGGACGGACGTATACTCGTGGGTACGTCGCTACTGCAATATTGTAAGGGTGCTGATGCTAGAGTACGACTAGTACCTCCCGGTACGTAAAGATATGCATAATTAATCTAACTAGCCAGATGACGCGCCAGAACGAGCTCTTCGATGCAGAATGAGCCGCGTCGTGAAACCCAATGCTATGCATGCCGCGTCTCGATGACTGATGACGGTTAGACAGCCCCAACGCCTAACACGTAAGCGTAGTTTGCAGGCGTAAGCAGTCTGGGCAGAAACCTATATAATCCCAGTGCAGTAGAGGGAGGTGACAAAACCATTTAACAATTCCTTTGTTCACTTACAACATATACTGCTTAAGTACAACAGTGAAACATCTTATTTCACCATTGCCTCTCGACAACATCATTTCGCCATCTTGCAACAACAGAACTAGACAGACTAGAACATATGTGTGCTAGCGTTTAGCTTTAAGAGGCTAACCTCCACACTGGTTTCGGAGGTCTTTGGTCGACGCACGCTCGACGTTGCTTGATTGATTGAGATGGCTTCTCTAGGACCCGGACATTACGTGAAGTTGGTAATTTACGTTGGAGGAACTAAACCGTCGGACTTGAAGCTGATATTACAACGTGAGCCTCGTTCTGGTAAAACTTGGTTCCCTGCAGGCTCTGTCTTACCTAATGAAGAGCATGTCGACGCTGCTGTTCGAGAATTACACGAGGAAACCGGTCTCATTCTGACACCGGATGATTTGACGCTGTTGAGTGACGCTCCTGTCGTTATTACGCTACCTCAAGGACGACAGCTTGTCTACGTATACTCGGCTTCTATACCTGTCATGTTTGCTACGAACAACTTACGCACACCTGCTCAGGTTGAGCAGGCTGTTTTAGCACAGTCGACTGTTAATCCGGATGGCACTTACGTCGTCCCGGAAACAATCAACATTGACGGTCTGACCCTTACGCCCGCTCAGAAGGGGTTACTTCGTGCTGAAAAGCACAAGAGTGAGTTACTTCACTTTAGTTACGTGACTCAATGGGAACCCTTTTGCCGAGCGGTCTACCAACATGTTCCAGTCATGCAAGACGACACGTCTATCCCGAGACAGTTCTTCATGCACTCCCGGTTTACGACGGTCGACTCTGGTCTTGTGTGGCTGCTGATTCGCGGACACATCAACCAACTGACTGGTGAAGGGCCTACAGATTTACGAGTGGGAATGCCGATGCCTACCCACAACTTGGCTGGACTACCTGTTACCCTCACGGAGACCCAGCGGAAGGCTGCAATTAATTCACCGCTACAGAATGGCCGTATAGCTAATGAACTGGAGGATTGGCTTGAAGCTCAGCCTCAGCGTTTTCTCATGCTTGGGATTTCGCCTGATTCGTACGACTCAGTTATATGGGTTACTTCACAGTTCTCATGACATCTAAATGGGTGGTGGCTGAACCGGAAAACTCAGGCTGCTATTCCATATACGTACAACGAGCATGTTACGGAGTTACGCAACTCAACGTTTCTTCCGAACACCAAGGACGACGCAATTAACGCTTTGCTCAGCTTTACGCAGAACAACACGATGAGTTACGCACTCTACACTAAGCAGTACAACGACTACTTACGTCGGTCTCGTCAGCACCTAACAGCTGATGTTCATTGTGTGCGCTTCATTAGCGGCTTAGCGAATACTACGTTGAAGAACCACGCGAAGTCACACAGAGCTCAGAAGGGGTACCAGATTACTCTGGTGGAGCTACAAAACTTCTTGAACGACGTCGTTACAGACTCGCCGGAACTCGGCAATACGAGGTCGACTGCTGGTCCATCAGCCCAGCCGACGCGCAAGCGCAACCTTGAAGACTCTCTCGAGGAAGCCTCTATCATCTGGAAACGTAATAAAGGTGGACGTGGTCAAACATCTAGCCGCGAAGATTTCAACACACTCGCAAAAGCAATGACATGAGAGCGTAAGCGTCACATGGAGGAGGGACTCTGCTTCAAGTGCCACAAGAAGGGACACCGACTGTTCCAATGCCCGGAGTGGAAGGGCAAGGCACCAATGGAACCTAAGAAACAATGATGGTGGCAAGGCTGTTCTACCAGCGAACTGGAGCAGCCGGCTACATCTACTGTTCGTTCTGAGACACTGTTAGCGACAGAGGTCGTCGAAACAACTTCGGCATCTCCATCGACTACTGTTGCGACACCTGCTACTCTAGTAGCAGGCCGTCGTCGTCAGACTAAGCAGAGACAGAGTCGTAAACATGTAACCAGACGTTCAATTGATTGGAAACTGGTTGACTCAGTCTTTGGCCCTCTGCATGCACGATTCAACTTCACATTGGAGGGATGTGCTGATGATGAAGGTCTAAACTTGCACGGTGACTTACCTCACTGTTCGCCGAGAGACTCGATTCTAGAGAGGGACTTGTCAGGAGAACGGGTGTTCATCAACCCACCCTGGGAGTTAGCTTAGCAGATTGCGCAGCATTTTGAGGATTGTCGACGAACATCTCCGACATCTACGATGGCTGTATTTGTACTACCGAAATGGACAAAATTTACTCAAGTGACTAAGAACTGGAAACTCTACCAAGAGTTCCAAGCGAGGACACAGCTTTTTACTCGACAGTCACTAGAGAACCCAACGCAACATGACGTAGTTGCTCCAGCTCCTTGGCCTGTACAGCTGTGGTTAGTCGACGCAGATTGTGCGTTTTACGACTCAACAACATCTACAACATCTGAACAACCCAACTCGGTACCTATACCTTCAGACGACGCGGAACCGTCCATCGCTACGCTGCAACAATTTTCTTCGGCAGCTACAGCCCTACTGACTGACCTCACGGAAGCTCGCCCGTTAACTCGAACTGAGCTGACTGTGAAAACTCCTGATGGCGGACACCTAATTTCTGGAATAGTGGACTGCGCAGCAACACTTGATTTTGTGTCAGAGGACTTTGTACGACGCTTTACTTTACAGACTCGGAAGTCTGCGACTAAGACACCAGTTCGACTCGCCAATGGACAACGAGTGACTTCTACGACAGTCTGTGATGTCACTTTTGAGCTGGCTCGACACGAATTTCACCGGACTTTTTACGTCTTACGTGATTTACGCACAGCTGATTTAATCATGGGTTAACCATGGCTTGATGACGACGAACATGCCTCTTTACAGTGTGGTACAACCAGAGTTTTTACACTAATGGATGGTACAGCGGTACATACTACACTCGAGGAACGACGCCCTTAGTGTCTACTGCTGTCGTCTACGAAAGTTCAGAAACTCATGCGCAAGACGCGCCGCAACAGGGGACGTCACGCTGAATTTTACGTCATTGAACTTACGTAAGCCACTGAACAACCGACAAATTTGAAATTGTTTACAACATGTACCGTATGCGCCGGTTCTTCACCAAAAGCCGGATGCGTCGGTTGCTGTCTCTGGGCCCTCCCAACTATGCCATACAGGGAACTTACAAGTCAGGGCTAGACCGTTAACCACCTAAATCCAACCTCTCCAATGGGGTTCGGGGGTTTTACTCCCCCCCGGGGAGGTGTGCAAGAAGAGGCGAGGGCTGCGTGCAGTTAGGGGCGTGCAGAGTGGCAATGTGCGGAGGCGCGGCGGGAGGTCGTGCGGGACTTGATGCGGTATATGAGTAGGAGGTGATGTAGCCATTGGACAGTATGCGTGTGGAGCTGTGCAAGGATGCGAGACGTGTCTAGGCGTGCTTTGGAGACGAGTTTATCAGGAGGGTCGGTGCGGGCGGTGAGTAGGGAGGTGAGACTCATGATGGTGGAGGAGTGCGGTGTACCTGTGCGGCTCATGACGATGGGAAGGATGTCAACCATTGTGCCTGGCCAGTGGCTGCGGATGGCGTTTGCAAGGGGAGTGTATTTGGCACGTATGAGGTTGGATGTGTGGGAGAGGTTAGTGTTTGTGCAGTACTTCCATTCCCCTATCTTAATCTTTTTTATGGATGCGTAACGTCGGCGACCGTTTGAGTGACCAACGAATCGAGGTTCGAGGATGCGGATGAAGTCAGGTTTGTGTGCGGGGGGTCGTAGCGCGGGGGGGAGAATCTCAGGTGGGAGGATGGCGGGACACGAGGTTAGGGAGTCGGGCGAGAGACCTTCGTCAATAGCAACTAGGCGGGTGGGCATGTGGGTGGGGTGGGGTGGGTGACAATCAAGTGGAGGGTGGGCAGAGGTGGGGGTAGCAAATGATTTTACGGGTTTGTTACCGAAGTCTGCAGTGATGGTTTCCCAGCGTCCTCCGTTGTGGCGTTCCAGTAGGGAGAGTAGGAGTTGTAGCGCGTTGTTGTGTCGGTCCTTTCGTAGGCCAGACATGGTGGGGCAGTTACCGGCCATGTGGCCGTTGCTAGTGAATTGACCACAGAGGGGGCAACGCAGGGTGGGGTTATGTGTAAGACGGCGAGTGTTGTGAACTCTTCACATGAATTCTTGTTTGTGTGTGAACTGGATATTTGTGAGGGTGGAGTGTTTTTTGTGGAATGAGAAGTCGGCCCCGTCCTTCGCGGCGCGGGCGAGGAGGGCGCCGTGTTTGGTTGTTTGCGAGAGGGGTATGTGTGTGTGTTTGGTGCTGTAGGTGTGTGCGTCAGCTTTGAGGTTGGTGTATCTGTAGGGTATGGGGTCCCCTAGGGTTTGTGGGATGAGGGTGTATGGCCATGTCCAATGTCCTATTGGGACGTCTGAACCTGTGGTGTATGTAGTGTCGGGTGGGTGACCATCCGCTACGTGGTTGGCGAGGGTGTCAGCGAGGTCGTTACCTAGGGAGTGGTTGTGTGCTTTGATTTTGCCGAGGTGTGTGCGGATGCCTGCGTCGCAGCGGGTTTTAAGGGTGTGTGTGATGGAGAGGAGGGTGTCGCGGTGGATGTTGTGTCTATAGGCTGAAGGGCAGTTTAAGTATCCTTGTATGAGGCGGAGGGAGCACGCACTGTCGGTAAGGAGGTGGGTGCGGCCAAGTTGGAGGCCTATGTCTATGCCAGCTAGTTCAGCGCGGTTAATTGTGTGCGAGGGAGGGGTAGAGGTCACTAGGATTTTGATTTTGGTGTCCGATGCGGGGTGGGTACATGCTGCTCCGAGGGGGGTTGAGCCTCCTTTTTTCGAGCCGTCAGTGTAGACAAAATCCTGCCAGTTCCAAGCGAGAGTGCCTCTGGTGGGGTGGTACGTTAGTAGCATGCGTTCTGGGAGGGGGTGCGTGATGGGGTGAGTTGGGTTTGGGGGGAGGTGGTATATGCATGTTGAGTGGGGTGAGTAGGTGTTGAAGAGGTGGGGAGGAGGGGGTGTGATGGTGGGGATGGGGAGGTGTGTGTCGTAGATAGATTCAAGAGTGTTATGGAGTGCGGTCATGGCTGTGGGTGACGGGAGGGTGGAGAGTGCGAGGGGGTTGGCGACGAGGTATATGTCGACCATCCAGCGTGTGCCGAATGGGGTAGGGGTAGTGTTGCCAGTGCGTTGGTATGGGGGTAGGAAGGTGTTCGCGTCATTGGGGAGGGTGTAGAGGTGGTGGGTGTATGGGGAGTTGATGTATTTGGAGTGGCGGTAGGGTGTGTGTTCCCATCGGGGGAGGATGAGGATGGTTGCGCTGGGTGTGTGTGGGGCTGTGAGGTGTGCGCTCGTGATTGCGTGTTCCATGGCACGTCTCATGCATTCGTGGTCGTATTCGGGGTAGGCGATGTTGGTGCCTTGCCATGTGTGTGGGGCATTGCTGCCGCTAGATGAGAAGGCTATATCTTCGGGGTAGAGGGAGTGGTAAGTGTTAGAATGGAGGGATTTATTGAGGGGGTCGGAGTAGAGTTCTGTCTGTATGTGGAATGTGTGACGGAGAGCTGTGAGTAGGTCTTCTCTGGTGGCCCATCTATTACGGGTGGTGGTGGCGGGTGTGGGTGAGTGGATTTCTGAGCGGGAACCTAGGCGGGTGAGGAGGTGGTAGACCTCCTCTTCGAACGTATGCTGCGAGAGGGCGGGGCGAAAGATTTGGTAGAGGTGGCGGACGCGGGGGCCGTTAAGGGTGGTGACCGCGCGGCCGTCGGGAGTGCAAAGTATGGTGGTGTCGTGGAGTGATGGGTGTGCGTGGATAGCGAATTTACCGGTAGGGAGCATGTCGAGGTCGGGGTTGATAGGGTCATGGTTGAATGTGATTAGGGGGTGTGACCACGGAGGGGGTCCGGGTTCTGGCAAAATGGGTGTGGTGGAGGGGACATAGCCTGAGTTAAATGCGGTGAGGGCGGTGGGGCCGGAGGGGGTCTCACTGATGGTGTCGTG
>JAPMLY010003606.1:0-16047 GCA_026401115.1 Tetraselmis chui | reverse complement strand
ATTTCCCACATTCCTTATGCCGCCAGTGCGTGGAATTTTGCCATTAGGTATGGTACCACGCATAAATATTGCGCCTTGACTGGGACCTCTATTGCCGCGTTGGCTTGTCTAGTACACAAACGGTGGCACCTGGCATTGAATCCCCTTCCGCCGGTGGTTGATTGAGGTCGACTCCGTAGCATGCCATAGAGTCCGTAGCACGCTACTCTTACCACCATTCACAACATGCTCGAGATTGATTGTTAAAATTTACCTTTAACTTTTATATCGTTATGGAAGTACTAGTAAATATGCTTAGGAATTGACGATATAACCGGAAGTTTGTAAGAGAATCGCAATTGACATTTCTTCATGCCCTTTGGTATTTTGTTTTCTTTTGTTCTCCTTTGGCAGTTGACCCACGACAAGACGCATGTCGCAAACTATTGTGGGAACATTTGTGTACATGTCGTAGGGGGTTGTTAGGAACAACTACAACATATTTTCCCGATGGGAGCGCGGCACATGGCACATATCAAAAAAGGGGGCTCCAAGTCGGCATGTTGTTGGCCTTGTTGCGTGGGATGATCTCCCTCGCCGCACATCTAGCACACACTCCCGTGGGGCGAGTATTGTCCTATTACAATAGGGCTATAGGACTCGTTAGTATCGCTACTATTTTCATTTATTCGTAGTGTACCTTAAGGAGGTATACGGCCGTGGTGGCTGGTCAAAATGGCCCCCTCCGCGCAGTGTGTGTACACTTGCAGTCGTATGTCTATTGTGATTAGCTCGAGTCCCAATATAATACTAGCGTGCTTACCTGTGAGGTTTACCAAGCGTCAAGACGCGCCGAATCACGCATGTCCGAGGCGACACCGACACGTCACATGAGACGAGCTTCCGAGGGTCTCGCGACGCTTCGAGACTGAAGGCGAGCTAAGCTTGGCTACGTATCCCAACGCAGTGGGGAGAGAAGACGACAAATCACTTTTAATTTTCTCTGTTTAATGACATTAAGTTACATTGCAAATAGTAACGCTCTCGCTAGTCGTAAGTAATTGTTACACAGTTTGTCCTCTAAGCAAACTATTACGACCGGCAAGATGTTGCATCTCTTCCGTCTCCATCACCCGATGTGAGGTTTATTGTTTTCTTCCCTCGTAATGTAGCTTATCTAGCGGTGTTTCAAACCTTTGCTTTCATTATTCATTTCGCCGGTTGATTTTTCTCAGCTTGCCTCGCTCATTTGTCGCAGTTTGCTTGGAGAATAAACTGCGTAACAATTGATAACGACTAATGCCGAAAAAAACGCGAAAGCTTAGTTGTTATACAATATAGCTGAATGCAACTAAAAGAGAAATTAAAAAAGGACTTGCCTCCTCCCTCCACTGCCATGGCTTTAGTAGCCCAACCTAGCTCGCCTTTCGTCTCGAAGCGTTACGCGACCGTCGGAACCTCGTCACATAAAACGTGATGTTATCGCCTCGGACATACGTGCTCCAGAGCGTCTTCGCGCTTAGTTAATCTCACTAGTAAGCACGCTATAGTGCCTTGGGAGAATGGGTGGTACCGAACGTGAGCCACAATAACGTGTGGTACATACGGAGATAACAATTTAGTACAAATTTATGTGACATCGTTAGATATAAGTACGCGACGTGCTCAAAGTCGCGTGAGCTGCACTAAAAGTCGACCACCTTGGTTGTTGTGCACATGTCCGACATGCAACGACCAAAGTCAGCTCAAACTTCATCCACTTCAGGCTCACCAACTGTAGTTATCGTTTGCCAAGGGGGTCTAGGTTATAAGCATCGTCGCAGAAGGGCCGGGGTTGAGAGAGCATGGCGTAATGGCGCCATGGCGGCAGTCACCGACAGCCATGAAGGTCAAGGCGGTCTATAGGGAGTTTTCACTTCGCTCTTCCGGTAACGGATGAATGCTCGACCCGCAACGACGAAAACTGTCAAAACTAAAGCAATTTCTTTGCAGCACCCATAGTCAATAAGTACAAGGGGTTTAAAGGTATTTGCGGACATGGAGGAGCGGGGCTGCGGAGACTAGGGCGAGATGGCGGCGGGGAGCAAGGGGCTTGCTTTGTTCGGTAGTGATTGCTTTGCGCTGCCCACTTCATGATACCTAACAACAGCAAAAATAGGGAAGAATCATTTATGTAACTATGGTCCCGAAACACTACCTGTCAATGGTCGTCGGTGTTTTCCGAGTGTGAGTGGTCTGCGAGAGGCGAGTGGGCGGCGCGGTAGGGCGCGAAAGCAATGCGGTCTAGCTTGTTGAAATAGGTTGAAGTACATTCAAAAGACGCTGCTGAAGTCGGGGTGTCTGCCGCCCGACTCGCCGCGCACAAAGTTAGAAACAAAAGTCAATGCATGACCCCCAACGCGTATGCTAAAAATTCGTCGGAGTTTTTCCAGTCACGAGTGATTGCGGAGGGTTGGGAGTGCCGAGAAATGGCTTCGTGGCAGCGGGCAGCGATCCATGCGGACGTGATATGACCCCGACGTTGCACGAAACACCTCGCACGGTTAACAACTCAGACCCGACCGTCTCCCACACCACACCTATCTTACAAATCTGCTATTAGCGCCTCGTGTGAGATCAAAATACGTATATAGGCCTCCTCCCCTCAATTCGACGCGCATTTGGCGAGAGCTTTTGGTGCGATTGGTGCATGGTGGTAGAGTCGCCGCCATTTATGACACATGCCTCCAAATTCATATCATACTTCGAAAAAACAAGTTCTATGGCAAGAACGGCGCATCGTGGAAGCTTTTCTGTGGACATTTGGCTTTTTACCAACAACTACTATGGACATGCTTAAAATACCGTATTCTGCTCGTGGGATATGTACCAAAATAGTGGTATGTACTGTATACCACCCATTATCTTAGGGCACTATTACTGTACTCGTGACCTAAGCTATTCACAGTGAGTGTACAACAATGGGTGTACAATTCCTCGGAGTGTACGGAATGTAACTAGTAGCGAGACGTACGAATCATACAGTCATGCGTAATGCATTAGTTAGGATTAATTAAACTCGCACACACACGCTCGCACATCCGCAACACACACACACACACACACACACACACACACGCACGCACACACACACACACACACACACACACACACACACACACACATAAAAACACATGCACACAAACACACATATACTATCTCTCTCTCTCCCTACACACGCATACATACACACACACACGCAAACGCACACACATACACACACACGCATACACAAACAGTCACCCACACACACACACACACACACACACATGCTCACACACACGCACGCGCGCGAGCGCTGGGACGCACACACACACACGCACAAACACACACACACACACACACACACACACGCGCGCGCGCGCGCACACACTCTCTCACACACGCATAGGTACACACTCTTTCTCTCTCTCTCTCTCTCTCTCTCTCTCTCTCTCTCTCTCTCTCTCTCTCTCTCTCTCTCTCTCTCTCTCTCTCTTTCGCTCTCTCTCTCTCTCTCTCTCTCTCTCTCTCTCTCTCGCACACACACGCTCCCACATCTGCACACACACACACACACACACGCACGCACGCACACGCACACACACGCACACACACACACACACACACACACACACACACACACCCACACACACACACGCGCGCGCGCGCGCGCGCGCATACACACACACACACACACATACATTGACGCACGCAGGCATATATAGGCGCATTATATATAGTTCTATCGCTCGCTCGTTCAGTCGTTGCGACACCTCACGCCGTAAAATACTGACACCCCTCAAAAAAGACATCAGCGTCACACGATCACCAGACTTACCGAAGTCTCAAAGCTGCGGGACACGCGGGTCCGCCGCTGCTGCCTGACCGGCGCAAGCTGCGTGCGACGCAGGATGCAGGCCCAACCACCGCGCAGGCGGGCCGCCACCGCGATCGACGGTCGAGCAGTTGTGCGGGTCAGCTGCTTGCCCTGCATCGCAAGAGTTCCCGAAGACGCCATGACGCTGTGGGCCTCGCCGTGAGCCTTTTTCCAGTTCTGAAGTGCTAGCAAGCTGTCCTTCGTCAAGTATGCTGTATATTGTCCGTGTGTCGGTTTTTGCGCTGTGGCGAGCGTTATCGGGCGATGCGCGGCGATGTCGGTACTACAAATTAACGACGAGAGAGCGCCACGATGGCAGAGCTTACGCTGACGTGGACGACAACTGTCACAGATAGTACAGCAGGTACTAGCAGGATTTGGTTCTCAGATGTGAAAATGCACTACTGAGTAGTTAAAGTATACAGCTGATAATAAGTGCACTGCTATAAAGTTGAAACAAAAGTTAATCGAAGATGAGTCCAAGCGAAAAGCAATCCTAATCATATATAGCCGTCAAATGCCATCAGCATCATCTTGAGCGGCGGATTATCGGCAAATTTCAATATCGCATCAGCACTGAAGAAGAATGCCGTATGAACTGTCGACGGGTAAGTACAAGAATTATTGGTTGCAAGAAGAACAATATGAGCACGGACATGGAAAAGTCGGAGGGGAAACACAAGGGCAAGAGTGACAAGAGGATCACGGAATCCAAAGCACGGCAAAAGGAAAGCACTACTTGTGAACAAACCTAGCAGATTGAACTAAGGAAACTCCTAGGCCACACCGAAAATGTAACACGTGGAGGCGACAAGCGGCGCCTCACGCGCCGTTCGAGGAAGCACGGGGACGCTTGCGGCCCAAGGCGCGGGTGAAGAGCGCCGTGGCAGGAGAAGGCATCCCAACCGAGGAAGAAGCGGCCTCCACGCCGTCCGCATCGGGTAAGTAAAAGGCATACGACATATCTTCTCTGATATGAAGATTGCTTACAAAGATAGAATACAATGAATTGACAATCACATAGCGGGCACTGCATCACTATTGTCTATTTGTAGCGCCTCGGCCGCCGGGGTCCGAACATATATGCAACAATACACCTCTCAGTCGGATCAAATCCTTGTCATGCTAAAACTTGGACCAAAAGGTCATGCAGCTTCGTAGGTATGCTCCGTGGTTGCTCATGGTACATCCATGACAAAAAATTGTGTATGTGCATTAGAAGTAGGAGCCCCGCCCAAAAACTGCCCGAATCGCCTCACTAGTACTTGTCCCTCGTACAAATGGTGCGGAGCGACGAAAACGACCTAATGTGGCTATTATTAAAGCGTGTTGGGTGAAAAGGAAGGCAAAGGCTGCAATGTGGTTGCCATGACACGCGCGATGTCGGAGTAGGTAGGTGGAGTTGAAGGTGGTGATAGCGAATACATGTAGAGCTAGACATGCTAGTGGTGCTGTGAATTTCGTACTTCATTACAAGGACCTATGGATAATTCATGACCACGCAACCAATGTCGATCTATTGCTTGAAATTAAGCATTAAGATCTGCGTAGGTTGTTTATGATGTTGATATCCATTCCCCATGCATGCCTAAGTTGTGAAATTGGGTAAATATATTTTTCAATTGGAAATCATTATTTCTACTTGTACTTAGGCTGTTGATTGCATTTTATCCGGAGTTAACCATTATTAGCATAGCCACAATTGAATTCAAAATTTTCATGATACGGTTAAACCCTCTAATATCTTCCTACATGTTAATGTTTAATCGCTAGAATTGAAGACAAACATTCGAAGTTATGGATAAAAGCGCTAATCGAGGTTAAGAGAGAGAGCAAAACCTCCCGTAGTAAGCTTTATGGTAATCCTTCTCTTACGATTACATCCCAAACACCATGTGTTTAGGAAAAATGATGATGAACATGTCATGGTAGTCACTTGCAGCTTAGGAAGACCTGGCGATTGGAAGATTTTGTGAAAGGTGCGGATTGTGGTTATTAAAGTTACGACATGTGGCGGAAGTGGTAAAGTTCGGGTATGGGCGACAACCGCTATAAGCAAAAAACGACATTAAATATATATATGGGAAAGAGATATCCGTATCATGGAAAGGAAAATGAATTTCTAGTTTATGTATAAGCGCTTGAACAATGTGTGGCGAGTTTAATTAATCCTAACTAATGCATTACGCATGACTGTATGATTCGTACGTCTCGCTACTAGTTACATTCCGTACACTCCGAGGAATTGTACACCCATTGTTGTACACTCACTGTGAATAGCTTAGGTCACGAGTACAGTAATAGTGCCCTAAGATAATGGGTGGTATACAGTACATACCACTATTTTGGTACATATCCCACGAGCAGAATACGGTATTTTAAGCATGTCCATAGTAGTTGTTGGTAAAAAGCCAAATGTCCACAGAAAAGCTTCCACGATGCGCCGTTCTTGCCATAGAACTTGTTTTTTCGAAGTATGATATGAATTTGGAGGCATGTGTCATAAATGGCGGCGACTCTACCACCATGCACCAATCGCACCAAAAGCTCTCGCCAAATGCGCGTCGAATTGAGGGGAGGAGGCCTATATACGTATTTTGATCTCACACGAGGCGCTAATAGCAGATTTGTAAGATAGGTGTGGTGTGGGAGACGGTCGGGTCTGAGTTGTTAACCGTGCGAGGTGTTTCGTGCAACGTCGGGGTCATATCACGTCCGCATGGATCGCTGCCCGCTGCCACGAAGCCATTTCTCGGCACTCCCAACCCTCCGCAATCACTCGTGACTGGAAAAACTCCGACGAATTTTTAGCATACGCGTTGGGGGTCATGCATTGACTTTTGTTTCTAACTTTGTGCGCGGCGAGTCGGGCGGCAGACACCCCGACTTCAGCAGCGTCTTTTGAATGTACTTCAACCTATTTCAACAAGCTAGACCGCATTGCTTTCGCGCCCTACCGCGCCGCCCACTCGCCTCTCGCAGACCACTCACACTCGGAAAACACCGACGACCATTGACAGGTAGTGTTTCGGGACCATAGTTACATAAATGATTCTTCCCTATTTTTGCTGTTGTTAGGTATCATGAAGTGGGCAGCGCAAAGCAATCACTACCGAACAAAGCAAGCCCCTTGCTCCCCGCCGCCATCTCGCCCTAGTCTCCGCAGCCCCGCTCCTCCATGTCCGCAAATACCTTTAAACCCCTTGTACTTATTGACTATGGGTGCTGCAAAGAAATTGCTTTAGTTTTGACAGTTTTCGTCGTTGCGGGTCGAGCATTCATCCGTTACCGGAAGAGCGAAGTGAAAACTCCCTATAGACCGCCTTGACCTTCATGGCTGTCGGTGACTGCCGCCATGGCGCCATTACGCCATGCTCTCTCAACCCCGGCCCTTCTGCGACGATGCTTATAACCTAGACCCCCTTGGCAAACGATAACTACAGTTGGTGAGCCTGAAGTGGATGAAGTTTGAGCTGACTTTGGTCGTTGCATGTCGGACATGTGCACAACAACCAAGGTGGTCGACTTTTAGTGCAGCTCACGCGACTTTGAGCACGTCGCGTACTTATATCTAACGATGTCACATAAATTTGTACTAAATTGTTATCTCCGTATGTACCACACGTTATTGTGGCTCACGTTCGGTACCACCCATTCTCCCAAGGCACTATAGCGTGCTTACTAGTGAGATTAACTAAGCGCGAAGACGCTCTGGAGCACGTATGTCCGAGGCGATAACATCACGTTTTATGTGACGAGGTTCCGACGGTCGCGTAACGCTTCGAGACGAAAGGCGAGCTAGGTTGGGCTACTAAAGCCATGGCAGTGGAGGGAGGAGGCAAGTCCTTTTTTAATTTCTCTTTTAGTTGCATTCAGCTATATTGTATAACAACTAAGCTTTCGCGTTTTTTTCGGCATTAGTCGTTATCAATTGTTACGCAGTTTATTCTCCAAGCAAACTGCGACAAATGAGCGAGGCAAGCTGAGAAAAATCAACCGGCGAAATGAATAATGAAAGCAAAGGTTTGAAACACCGCTAGATAAGCTACATTACGAGGGAAGAAAACAATAAACCTCACATCGGGTGATGGAGACGGAAGAGATGCAACATCTTGCCGGTCGTAATAGTTTGCTTAGAGGACAAACTGTGTAACAATTACTTACGACTAGCGAGAGCGTTACTATTTGCAATGTAACTTAATGTCATTAAACAGAGAAAATTAAAAGTGATTTGTCGTCTTCTCTCCCCACTGCGTTGGGATACGTAGCCAAGCTTAGCTCGCCTTCAGTCTCGAAGCGTCGCGAGACCCTCGGAAGCTCGTCTCATGTGACGTGTCGGTGTCGCCTCGGACATGCGTGATTCGGCGCGTCTTGACGCTTGGTAAACCTCACAGGTAAGCACGCTAGTATTATATTGGGACTCGAGCTAATCACAATAGACATACGACTGCAAGTGTACACACACTGCGCGGAGGGGGCCATTTTGACCAGCCACCACGGCCGTATACCTCCTTAAGGTACACTACGAATAAATGAAAATAGTAGCGATACTAACGAGTCCTATAGCCCTATTGTAATAGGACAATACTCGCCCCACGGGAGTGTGTGCTAGATGTGCGGCGAGGGAGATCATCCCACGCAACAAGGCCAACAACATGCCGACTTGGAGCCCCCTTTTTTGATATGTGCCATGTGCCGCGCTCCCATCGGGAAAATATGTTGTAGTTGTTCCTAACAACCCCTACGACATGTACACAAATGTTCCCACAATAGTTTGCGACATGCGTCTTGTCGTGGGTCAACTGCCAAAGGAGAACAAAAGAAAACAAAATACCAAAGGGCATGAAGAAATGTCAATTGCGATTCTCTTACAAACTTCCGGTTATATCGTCAATTCCTAAGCATATTTACTAGTACTTCCATAACGATATAAAAGTTAAAGGTAAATTTTAACAATCAATCTCGAGCATGTTGTGAATGGTGGTAAGAGTAGCGTGCTACGGACTCTATGGCATGCTACGGAGTCGACCTCAATCAACCACCGGCGGAAGGGGATTCAATGCCAGGTGCCACCGTTTGTGTACTAGACAAGCCAACGCGGCAATAGAGGTCCCAGTCAAGGCGCAATATTATGCGTGGTACCATACCTAATGGCAAAATTCCACGCACTGGCGGCATAAGGAATGTGGGAAATGCGAAGTCGAAGTGTGAAGCATTCAATACGAATTTGTCAAAAGTATGTACTTACATAATGAGTCGCAACATTTGTAGGGAATACCAAAATCGATTTCTGGAAACTTGCGTGAGGATCTGAAACCGGGGATATCCGTAAGTTACAATTTCTTAAGATCGTTTGGACGCGCACGACATATCTCTTATTTGCCATGCTTTGCACCCGCATCTCAAAACACCACAAACTTAATAGGCCGCGCACTCAATACCCCGAATATATCGAAAACGTTGAGACACACGATGAGCCTTCGGTATAGCCCATTGGTACCCCCGCTTGTCCATTCAATAGGCTTCTTGCCTCAACACGCAATTGCACTCCTCTCCCCTCTCCCAGGAAATCAAAACGCACGCCAGCTATCCCATTCGGCACTGATGCGGTTTCGGCCACGTGCGCGTTCATAACGATGTAGTGAGATCCCCAATTTCACAACCAATATACCCGTTTCAATTGCGCGCGTTATTCCCCCCTTTGAAATCTGAGGGTAATGGTGAGCTCGATATGCAAGAAACTTTGAAACCCAAGGGTCTGTTTGGTTATCATTAACGCTCTGCCGGTAGGTGGTGATGTCAAACAGCGCGAGAATGCTAAGGTGAGACAACCGGAGCGGTGAAAGGCGGCAGTAGCCATCGACTTCTTATGTACACGGGCCATGGTACGTGGGAGAGTATCCGAAGGGACACATCCGCTCAAATCGTTGGTGTAAGCCATGTCCGACTGAAACGGTCTCCAACATATGTATTTATACATGCACATATAGGCCTTAGCCTCGCGATGTCTACAAAATGGCCAACACGATGGAATGTCCAAATACATGCACAAAGAAAAGTGGCACGGATCGTTGTTTTCGATGGAGGTGAAACATTCTTTGCTTGTTCATTTTATGTGTGTGTGTGTGTGGGGGGGGGGGGGGTGTGCGTGTGTGTGGGTGTAGGTGTGTGGGGGGATTGGTAGGTAGATGGGGGGTATCTTAATGTATGTGAGTGTGTGCTTGTGTGTGTGAGAGAGAGCGTGTGTGTGTGTATGTGGTGTGTGTGTGTGTGTGTATGTGTGTGTGTGTGTGTGTGTGTGTGTCTGTGTGTGTGTCTGTGTCTGGTGTTTGTGTATGCGCGTGTGATGTGTGAGTGGTGTGAGTGCACGTGTAACCTGTGTGTGCGCGCGCGCGTTTGTGTGTACGCGCGTGTTATCGTGTGTGTTTGCGTATGTGTGTGCGTGTGGGTGTGTGTGCTGCGCCCGCGTATGTGAGTGTTTGTGTGTGTGCCTGTGTGAGTGTGTGTATGTGTGTGTGTGTGTGTGTGTGTGTGTGTGTGTGTGTGTGTGTGTGTGTGTGTGTGTGTGTGCCTGTGTGAGTGTGTGTATGTATGTGTGTGTGTGTGTGTGTGTGTGTGTGTGTGTGTGTGTGTGTGTGTGTGTGTGTGTGTGTGTGTGTGTGTGTGTGTGTGCTGCATAATCGTTTCACAACACCAGTTCATGGAGCAGAAATAAGACATTCACGTACAACGACGGCCCTCCAGTACCCGTATTCATACGAGGAAATAAATAATACTCCGCCCGACGATTGATACGAGGATGATTACGTAATCGTTACTGGTATCCCCTGTTGATTCTGGTACCCGGGTACGGAGATTATTATTCTGCTTCAGAGTAGCATGTACCCGTACTGGCATCCCCTCACCGTGCATCATATGTCACTCTATCGACACCAACACGCGAGAGCAGGACTCGCAACAGCGCGCTTCGCCGAACTCGTTGTGTCGTGCGTACCATACCGCGAATGCCGATACTGCGCTGCGTCCCCCCTATAGTCTACTAACGGCGTGCTGACACGGTATTCCAGTGTGCGTGATGGGAGAAGAGAAGAGACAGGAACTCTGGCGCAGCGTAAACGCAGCGCAGTGGCGCTCATCACTGGACGCTTACGACGCCCAACTCGCGCGACTTGCCGCCGCCAAGAACAAGCCGGATCTCGTAGCGAACGACAAGTGAGTTTCTTCAATAACTGCGCCGTGTCGCACATCAGCCACCGCCCCCCCACATAACCTCGTTTCCCTGCTGTAATTCCCAAAAGCTTATAGAATATCATGGAACTGTTATCAGTTGTCACAGTTTGATAAAATGCTGCTGGTAGGTGGTATCGGAAGGATCTACTGACACAATTGGGCAACCGTAAACCAGAGGCACACTTGACAGCACAAGATGTGTCGTCCGTGATGGTGGGTGCCTCGTTCCTTCTGTCACGGACTCATATGCCATTGCGCTGATACCGCTGAGCGTGACGGTTCGAACTTAAAACTCCCGCCAAGAATGCTCATCCGGGCTGGTTCATTGCCTCACGAATTCGAAACAAGCGGTACTGTAGCGATATATCGCCAATTCGCCTTGTTGTGCTGTCAAATCAATATATACATTCGCGGACGATACTTGGCTGACTTGTTTTTTTATGTGAAGCAAAAATATTGACACGGATGTTTCATGAGCATTAATTTCTAGGTCGAAAACACATATCCCTCCAGGTTTGTTTTTCTCCACAGATACGGGTACAGATACCTCAACCCACTTCCTCTAAATAAAAATGAAGACCCTCAAAAAAATGTATCTTGTGATATATTTTATAAATTTCAATCAAGCGGGGGATTTCTATTTTTATTTTGCGGGGGGAATGATATATGTATTTTTCCCGTCTTCATCGTTGCGCTGCTCCCTCTTTCTCTCATCGACCAGAGTGGAGAAATCCTTGCGAAAAGCTGTTTAATGTGTGGTACTACTAGACGTCAATCTGACTGCTTGCACCCCCTCTTAGAAATGGAAGCTAGCGCGGGGAAAGTTCAGACCAGGGCTGCAGAACAAAGCGGACGCCAATTCGGAAGCCGACTGCCGAGCGGCCACCGCGAGCGCTTTCCGAACCGCTGACAAAGTCGACGCGCTCCTGAAGAAAAGCGGCCTCGACAACGACGACGAAGGCGTTCGGAAAGCGACAATCGCTGCGATCGAGGCGATGTCTAAGGGTCCGCCAAAGCTACAGGTAAATTATTAGCAACTTAATACACAAACGACCAACCAGCTTAGTTACACAAGACAGACGCCAAGTACTAATCTACGACTTGCCACAAGTGACAATTCAAGCGAATGTGGCACGCGACCTTACTATTTTACTTCGCGTTGCCTTCAGGGCATCGGACCCGCAACCGCCTCCGCTCTACTGGCAGCCCACGCAACATCCTTCCCATTCATGTCCGACGAGGCGGCCGAGGCCGCGCTGCAGTCGTCGACAAAGTTAAAGTAATCCCCCCTCTCGTCCCTTATTTTCCTGCTACGTTTTGCTCAAGTATTTCAAGAAGTTGTTGCAAACTTTAATTGACTTTCTTCACAATCAATCCGATATGGATTTATACATGACAGTGATAATGCGTGGCGAGGGATAGCAGTGCCCGCAGCTCCTAACCCCTCGTGTTCGAAGTCGAGCATGTTTATGTGCCCACCACAGTCACGTCTTGCGTCGTCGTGTGAGTTGATTAATCCCGTGTCGAGTCGAAATAATCAAAATCTTATTAATGGTATAATACTTCAAAATACACGGTGCAAAAACGACACGGTTTTCCTTACGCTGGCGCGTCAAAGCTCTACGCCCAGCAGCTCACTCCTAATACGCACTGCCGCAGAATGCCTCCCTTGTACCCCGCCCCATCGTCGTAGTATTTTGCGAGATACGGGATATCTGGAGAAGCAATTTTTTTAGCATCCTTATCGACTGTTCTTTAACTTTTACAAGTCCATGTGGGGTGAGAAGCAAGGGCGTCGTCTGACCATACGATACCCATCTTCACAACATATGAACGACAGTTGTCAGTGCCAAGACAGTGCCGGACTGCAAAGTATCAGATTAAAGTTTGACCTTTACTCCCATGCTAGGGTTTGCGGTGTTAAGGTAGAAAAGGCTTTTAATGTCTGACTAAATGCCGCCGCAGCGGTCAACTGATTGACATGTGAGGCGTTTTGGTCGGATCATATTTCTTTAAACGCCCTCCACTTGTTTAGTCCATTTCGGGGAACAGCTAAAATGATCGTTTATATGTTTTAGTCAATGCTTAAAATCGAAATAGCTATGGAAAGTGGGACAATTGGGGGTGGGGGGGAGAGGGGGGGCTCGGAGACACCCGCCCGGACGCATGTCGACCGAATTGTTTAAATTCCCACTAAATCAACTCGAGTGGAAGCGAGACATCATGAAATGCGAATTGTGACAATGCTCGCCCCGGTGCTTTTGCCATCTTCAGCTCCTCCGCCCACCTCTTAGACTGTCGCACCAGCTGACACTGTGTCCCCTCTGGCGCGCCCACTCTGACTCGTCCAACAGCACTCCGTGTTTATGTACCCGTTTTTAATCCGTATTATGTCAAGTCATCCAACTTGACGATAATGCGAACAATGTGTCGCGATGGAATTTATGGTGCATGGCAAGAACGCAATTTGTGCAAGGCGCAGCGGTAACTTGCAACCATATCCGCGTGCTTCCCTCTATTCCTCCACCCTCCTTCTCCTCAACACAGTTGGTCTACATGATAAATCGGCACGTGCAAGACTGCCCTCACATGGCAGACAACAACATTCAGCGGGTAGCTGTTGCAAATCATTTTCAGTGCATAGTAATAAATTGGCTGCGCCGCGCCCGTTTGATCGTGCATACACCCTCATCTGCGCACTTTCACTGCCCCCTGTGACGCACTGGAATCTCATTCACAGTGACGAGCGTTCTGTGTGCAGGTACGATATCAAGGAGTATTGGGCGTTTTGCAAGGCCACGCGCTCCAAAGCAGCGGAGCTGAACGGGCTACAGGGCGACGCGGGTGAGAGGTGGACGGCGGTGGCGGTGGAGAGGGCGCTGTGGGCGGCGGCTATGGGCGACCGCTTTGGGCCGGTGTCGTCGGAGGGTACCGGCGAGGCGGAGGGCGAGGGCGAAGAGAAGAAGGACGAGAAAGACACGGTCGGCAGAAATAAAAGGCGAAAGAAGGTATAGACCCAAAATTGTTATTTTGTCGGTACTGCCTCAAAAGCAAGAAGCCGACGCGTCGTATTTCTTCACTTGTTTCCCCCTTCGACCCTTAACTTCCTTTTTGAAGCCATAGTCGAGAAATACACGGCACGCAGTGTCGTGTCGACGTGTAATGCTTCAAAGGGCGGCACGACCACGTCGCCGTTGCCTGAATGCAGGATGTCGCTTCCGTATCACAATTTGTTTTTCGTCATTATCGATCCGAATATCAATCAGCCGAATTTCTTGGTCTGCTCTCCACTTCAACCCCTTATAAACTTTCCGTAGACGTTGTTGCACGGACAGCACCGCTATGTCGAAGTGTAACGCCGCAAAGAGCAGCCTGACCACGTCGCCGTTGGCTTTACTACAGTAGCCGTGTTTACCGCGCGACATTAATTGTTTATTCATCCCCACAATTAAAAAACATTGGGAGCGCCACATTTTTTGTTAGCTTCCCTCTTCGACCCTTCCTTAACTCCCCTTTCACACTTACTGTTGCACGGATCAATGTGCAACGTCGCCAAGGGCGGCACGACCACGTCGCCGTTGCCTTTTTGCAGCTCGTATATTCTAATTCCCCACAACAGCAAACCTTTTACGTCGTCGCAGTTCCGGAAAGTGCCGATGCGCCGCATTTCTTGGTTTTCTTCCCACTTAAAACCTTACTTGTGTGGTTCACACTTCAAAACTTACTCAAACTTGTTATGTCCAGTATTGTTTGCACGGACAGCATCGTAAAGTCGAAGGGCAGCGTCGCGAAGAATAGCACGACCGCGTCGCCGTTAGCGTTTCGGAAGCAATATTTTCCGTGCGACAGCAATTGTTTTTTATAATTTTAAAGCTAGTAAATATGTAACAAATCGGTGCGCAGTATTTCTTGATTGTCTTTCCTATTCGACTCTTCCTTAATTCTCCTCTCGTGGTTCATATTTCAGCACGGACAATACTTTTATGTCGAAGTGCAATGTCGTTGAGAGTGGCACGACCACGCTGCCGTTGGCTTTTCCGCAAATGTAGTCCGCCCGCCAGCACGTCCACAGTTGCGCCATCCACGAGCTTGGCGAAGCTGTTCGGTTGGTAGCTGATTTCGCAACCGGCTTAACCGCAAATTACCGCACGTAGCCATCCCTTATTTATGGTTCATGCTGCCAAGAGGGCGACCATTCGGGCGATGTGATGTCGCAATAACCCTCAGCACGTCGTCTGCGGCACTAATGTCCATGGTAAGCACCGACGCGGGGAGGGGTTGGGGGGAAGTGGGTTAGTATTCCCAACCGGAAATGAAAGTGCCGGTTACGGACGCCTTAACCGAAACTTCCATACATTATTTTCTACGGCGGCGCCCAATCTCGAGGAGCGCCGCCGCGAGAAGTCACTCGCCGCGGTTATCCTCCGCGCTAATGTTGTCGAGCTCCACCCCCCGGGCCGGGTGGACTTCATGAACGTTGGCAGACACCGAGCGAGGGCCCTTTCTTGGCATTGCTTCCCGACCGTCCGCCGCCACCTCCAATGCCCCCCTCCCGCCGTTGCACTCGCATGCCCGTCGGCACCTACCTTTACCTCCAAGCGATGGATTATGGTGTTGGCGTGGTGTTGCCGTGGAGGTTACCCGCGCCCTCCACGGCAACATGGTGGGTGTTGGTAACCATATTGCCGTGCCATGCATGGCACGGTAGGGGGGCTAAACGAGGTACCGGCAGCTACGATCCACGCGATCGTGAGCTTTCAAGAACCCATATACATAGGGTTTTGGAAAAATGTAATATCCGTACTCAAACACTAAGAAATCCCGCTCAGCCCTTCCGATATGTTTTTCGTGCATGAATAGTCTCACATGCTCTATTGAAGAGGAGGCGATGGGGCTACAGTGAAACATACCCTTGCGAAGAGGGTATATACGAATCCGAG
>JAPMLY010003605.1:0-16304 GCA_026401115.1 Tetraselmis chui | reverse complement strand
CTCGACTCAAGCAAACAACTTCGAGCAGATCAACAAGCAACGAAAGCGTGCGTCGACCAAAGAGCTCCGAAACCAGTGTGGCGGTTAGCCTCTGAAAGCTAAACGCTAGCACAAATCTGTTCTAGTCTGTCAAGTTCTGTTGTTGCAAGATAGCAATTGATGTTGTCGAGAGGCAATTGATGAAAGATGTTTCACTGCTGTACTTGGGCAGTAGATGTTGTAAATGAACAAAGGAATTGTTAAAAGGTTCTGTCACCTCCCTCTACTGCACTGGGCTTAAATAGGTTTCAGCCCAGATTAGTCACGCCTGCAAGCTACGCTTACGTGTCAGGCGTTAGTGCTGCTCAACCGTCGTCATCCGCCTCGAGACGCGGCCTGCCTAGCATTGGGTTTCACGACGCGGCTCCTTCTGCATTGGAGAGCTCGTTCTGGCGCGTCATCTGGTTGGTTAGATTAATTATGCATATCTGTACGTACCGGGAGGTACTGGTCGTACTGTAGCATCAGCACCATTACAATATTGCAGTAGCGACGTACCCACGAGTATACGTCCATCCTGTGGAAAAGCACGAATTGATATCCGTAACGAGTACCTGTACAATGTCCTGCAATGTACTGTTGCAGGACTGTACTCGTCACAAAATGACGGACGACTGTACATATTGTACATACCGCGACCCTTCTCCTACGTACAGTGTATGGAGAAACTTGTTGCCGAATGAGACGCACAACCCTGTTTCACAAGGCTATGATATTGTTATACAAGAAAAAGATTTTTTTTTAATAGAAAAGAATATAAGAAAAAGAATGTCCTTATACCAATATCGCTTTATCGCTTGTAGTCAAATGTTTTGTTGATGAATCAAACTTTTTTTCGTCATATATTGGTAATACAAATTGAGGTTTGGATTATAGGGCTAGAATTACGCAGTAACATGGCTTAGTTGGCAACCCTCGACTAATAGTATAGCCTAATATCTGGATATAATTATACAACGTTGAGATAATTAATATGAGTGTCTTAGGAACATGGTTTCTTACAATCTGAGTGTGGCGTAATTCTGGTCTGTACCGGTCTCATTTTCTCTCCGACAGCCAGTATGTCCTCGTCTTTGAATATCCACGGCTAATGTGTTCTAGAAACAGCCTTAAGCCTGCATTCCAATTAGACATGTGGTACACGGCCCGCGAGTCATGTACCGAAAATATCCTTGTTACATGTATTCCAATTACGGTACGCGGCTCTCGCGCCGTGTACCGGCCCAAAAGGAAAGGGCGTCAAGCCGTGTTCCTTTTTGCCCGAGCCGTGTACCGGGAGGAGGTACACGGCTCGGGAAACTAATACATTATACAGTACATCCCGTTCGTCGCGTCGCGCGGGGCTCTTCCCCCTATAGCCGGCAATATCGCTACGCAGTACCCCACCACTCACATCCCCGTCCAACATTGCTAGCACAGTCCGCCTAATATGCCTCGGCGCAAACGTTCCGAAGAGGGGGCCGCGCAAGCCGGAAGCTGGCACTGGACACATGCGGAGAGACAAGTTGCGCATGAGGCGTCCCTCTCCGCCTTGGAGCTGGGGCCCACGAAGAAGGAGGCGCCCGATGGCGGACTGTAGGGGGTGGAGGTGCCTCTCTGCGAGCGTGCAACAACTCTCTTCAAGTAGCTCGCGCTCGGCCGCTTGAAGCATCTCTTCGCAAGGGGCAAGGTTACAACCGAACATAGCGTGGAGCTGCGGTGCTACCCTTCGCACTCGGCGCGAATATGGGAGAGGTGGCTGGACATCAAGGCGGAAGTCACGGGCGTGATCTTTGAGGTACCCGCCCGCCTTGCCCACCTGCCCGACTTGTCACAACCCGACACGCGAACTTTTGTATATGACTTTATCCCACCCGCTTTAGGTTATTGGCGAGTTCTTGGACGGTGAAGGGCACCCCCCCTGCGCTTTGGTCGGAAGGAAGCGGTCGACCAATGGTCGAGGGCGTGACGGTAGCGGAGAGCGCATGGGATGCAATTGGCCGATCAAGTTTCCGATACCAATCCGGCCCGCAAGAACGCATACTACCTTCGAGGAGCGTGGGATATCAAAAAATAAGATAACGTGCTGCAAGACGGAGACGGCTCTAGTTAGAGGGTGTTCCGGCGAGTGGGCGCGTAGGCGATTTTTGCAAGCGTCTAATACAAAAATAACACGGTTGTCTATTCCATTGTTCGTAGGACATGTAAACACATGTTCCGTCGTTGCCAGCTCTTCGACAACTCGGAAATGTCGCATTAGCCTAAACCATGGTGTTCTCCTCCATTTCGGAACCACTATAACCGCTCTCAGGCGGGGATGAAGCAGTTTACTCCGCAAGTAGTGGCCCAAAAATCTTCTAATTCATTAACTCGCGCATTTAGCCAATTTATTCGGTACTTTTGCGGATCTCTCTCCTGAAATGGGCGCATTTAGCTGAATTCTCCGGTACTTCCGTAGATCTCTGTCTTAAAATGGGCGCGCCGGACAGCAAAAATTCTCCGCCACTTGAGAATGAAGGCCGTCATTATCGCTACCTCCATCTAAGTCAAAAGGTCCGTGGGTGTGAGAGTACCTATTCATCACCCAGTCGCTAAAGTCCTTACTCCTAAAGAAAGGCCTCAATGTCGTTTGAGGTAACGGGTTTCGTACTTCTTCTGTCTTGGTCTCATCCTGAGGGCCCATAACCTGTCGAAGGGTTACACGGAAATGCCATCACCGGGACTCGAACTCAGCACCTCCGTGTCCGGAGCCGTACGCCGTAACCAAGTACCGCGCCGAAAAGTCGGTACCCAATGGGGATATATCTCATATATATACCCCCGTACTGCCCGAGCAACGGGCTCCCGCAGTACATCCACTATTGGCGAGATAGTAGGGCCAAGACTCCCCCGGAGTACAACGTAAGGATGTGTCCATTATCGTGCCCACCACGGGGATCTCACAACAGTCATTGTAGAAGACGAAACCTCACCGTGCAGCTTGCCGCGCGCTGCCGACCTAGATCTTGCTTTTCCGGCCGGGGGTTCCTCATTTTATCGTTATTCTTATTCTTCGTGTTTTGGCAGTCGATAGCGATGTGTCCCCTCTTGTGGCAAATAAAGCATTTACCCTCCTTCTTGAATTTGTCGACCTCCTCTTGAGTAGAGCGTCGAATCTCGTACAACTCCCGCGGTTTTTCATCAGTCGCTCCGTGCGAATCTCCCTCGGACTCACTGTCGACCTTCTGAGTTGCCTCCGAAAAGTCGCTATCATCCTCGATGACGTTTAGCCGGCATGTCGAGCATTGGGTTGTCTCAATCTTGGTCTCAGCCGCCTTCACTCGCAGTGTTGCTTGAATCGCCTCGTGTAGGATCTTAGTGTCGTAGTGTGGTAGATATGTGGTATGTGGCCACATATGTCAACTATGCTTTTTCGGTGCGCCGGTAAAGCGCACGCCTAATACGGAGAAGGTCGCGGGTTCGATACCCGGTGAGGTCGATCATTGTATGTAGGCGTGTCACGGTCCGAGAAGAACCCCCACCTTCCACATTGGTTTCGGAGCCGGGCTGCGGTCCGGGGAGAGTCCGGGGGGGGCCGTGGTAGTGTCGTAGTGTGGTACATATGTGGTATGTGGCCACATATGTCAACTATGCTTTTTCGGTGCGCCGGTAAAGCGCACGCCTAATACGCAGAAGGTCGCGGGTTCGATACCCGGTGAGGTCGATCATTGTATGTAGGCGTGTCACGGTCCGAGAAGAACCCCCACCTTCCACATTAGGGTTCTTCATGGCAACCTCCTTGCGAATCGAGGGTCATAGACCGCGCATGAAATCATGTACGTTATCTTCGTCGTGACGGTGAGGAAGGTCCAATATTTGTTCTCGAAAATAATTAGAGTACTTTCGGACCGTATTTTTGTCGCGCCTTGTCCAAATCCAATCACGCTTGTCCCGCTGGTGTTCTTCCGCAAAATTATTGAATTAAAGCTCTCTCCATCTCAGAAACTCCGGGAAATCCTCCGCCGACTTCATCTCCAGTCTGCGCAACTTGAGAGTACCAACACTTCGATTGTGGGCCTTCCAGAAAGCCAGATACCCGGTACACTCCTCTATGCTCTTCATGATTGACGTTGTGATACCGTAGATACCCTCGCGCGTGTCGAAACCATTTTTCTAAGCTCATCGATATTAGTCGTAGCGATACTCTTGGTTGGCTTGACGTCATTAGGCTTTAGATTCGGGATCTCACGCGTCCTCTCCGATCTCAGTTGTTCTCCGCGAAGAAAATTCTCCGTCTCTCGGCTTCTATTCACTCGTCCTTCAAAATGTCTTAAAGCAATGCCGACGTGGTAACGCAATTGAGATAGCTCAATAAAAAAAGTGTCAACTCGGTTACTTTAACGTTGCAGCATCTCGGTGACGTGTACCAAGATAAGTTCCATCGTGGGACTCGATCCTTCGCGTTTTGCTTGTCTTCCGCAATTTATCGACGTCGGTTGTGTCGGCCTAGAAGGCGCCCCCTCTAGTCGACCATCGACTTCCTCCGGTAGTCTCTCACCTGCTCGGTTCGACATCTTCGTCTCGTCTAGCTGTTCCAGGGCTCCGAAACCACGTGTGAGGTGCTACTCTGGTTAGGCTAAGTTGGCAACCTTAAACTAAGAGCAGAACCTAATCTCTGGATCTTATCATATAGCGTAGAGAGAATTAATGAGATTGTGGTTTCTTACAATCTGAGTGTGGCATAATTATGGTCTGTACCGGTCTCGGGTACTTTCCCACGGCCAATTAGTCCTCGTCTTTAAATATCCACGCTTGCGGTGTTCTAAAAACAGCCTTAGAGCTTGTAGCTTGTGTTGTCTGCTAAGTAAACCAAAGTAATACTAGCAATACATATTTTCTGAGATTAGTTGTACCGTCTTATGTAATATTGTCTCACAAGCTCATAGAACTATCAAGAAAAGAAATACATGAAAAGATGATGTTCCTAGTAACTTTGTACTGTCCGGGACAATTCGGCGATACAATGGTACTGTCGTGATGACATCAAAAGAGTCATTGAACATCGCTATGATGCATGTCCCAATGAGAGGACATAAATAGTGCCAGATGCTAGCACTAAGACAAATGTGCTAGGATGTGACAATTGTTGCAAATATTGTACAACAATTAGCCGCCTAGGTCGAACCTCTCTCCTTTGCTGCCGCGCCAACAACAAAGATTATCTCAGCCAGCCCCACAGCCGACTTCGAACGAGCTGCGGGTGGACGACACCTGCACGACGCTCGACAGTTGAAAGTAACGACAACCCTGTGGAGTAAGGCTAGGGATAAGCCATCGATACATCGTCGATATTATCATCATCACCCGTTGATGGTGCCATTGATGTGCTATGTTGTGACATTGACATCGACATGATGACGAGTGCAAATATCAATGCCATCGCTTCTCAAAACATTTAGAAGATATCAATTATCAAAGCTCAATATGTTGATATATCGTCCAAAATATCGATACATCGGCGATAATATCGGCTTGATGTGCCGTCGATGTCAACATCCCAAAATATCGAAACCGTCAACATCGACAATCCGAGATATCAATACCATCAACATCGACATTTCAAAATATCACAACCATCAATATCGACAAAATTCACTTGATCCCTAGCCTTACTATGGAGTGCATCGACCCTAGAGAGTGGACAGATTACGCTTCACGAACGTTCGCGGAGTGCCCGCCCCCAACCGGCACAACAACCCCGTGCATGTGGGACACTCGACTCGGTGAGGATGACCTTTTTTTTTGACTCCGCTAGAAATTCTTCGCGCGACGAGTATCGATACGTGCTATGCTATGGTGTTTTTACGTCCGCCGCTAACGCGGCACTCGAAATTGCTATGGAAACGATTTGCTCGGTCACCTCTACCCCGGACAAAAAGGCCTACGCCTATTCCCTCATCGACACAACGATTGTACACCTCAAGCAGCGGCCGCAACGGGGGAAGCGCGACTCGCCTACATCATACGCTTCAAAGCTAGGAAGATCATCACGGGAGAAGAACGAGTCGCCGAGCGACTCGTCTACTCGCGATGCTTCGAGTTCATCTCTTCCGAACGGGGAGGCATTTTCGTCCTCATGTCAGCTCTAGAAGACAAACGACTCGAAGACACTATCACCACATGTGCGCAAGCGCAAGCAACTGCCTAGTTCAAGGCATACATGCCTAGACCAGACAAACCAGACAGACCTAGCGACAAGCAGGACAAACCGGACAAGAACAAGAACAAGCCCGGCATAAATCAGTGGAGATTTATCGTCAACCTACGGCATTTGAACATGTTTTGCGTCCAGAAACTGCTACGTATGGAGTCACCGCTAGGAGTTCGACACATAACGAAAAAGGCGACTACATATTTTCCTTCGGCTTAAAGGACGGATTCTACGCTCTTGGAATCGTTTCAGAGCAACGCGACTTCCTAAATGTCAACGTGCGCAGACATCTCTACATGCTAGCGGGTCTACCTATGGGCAATTCGCTCAACCCCTACCACTTTTGCGCCTTCAAGGACACCTTCGTGCGTCACCTACGCCAGCCCGACCCCGGAGGATTCACAATGAAAAACGGACGCCCTACGAACCCCGACGGCAGCGTCCCGAGCAAGCGCTACCTCAGACAAACACGGTAGAGAGGTGCCAAGATCTTACCTTACGTCGACGACTTCCTCCCCTTCGCCGCTACACTGGAACTCGCGCATGCGCTACGCCATCGAGTTGAACACATCCTCACGAGCTTGGGCATGCTCCGCCACCCTACCAAGGGGTTCTAGGAACCCACTCAGACGGGACAACACCTTGGCATCGACACCAACACAGCCAACGGTTACTTCTTCGCGCATGTTGCAAAACTCGGCGCCCGCCGGCGGCGCAGCGGCGGCGGCCCCGGAGGGGGGTGCGCTCGCAGGCCCGTCGGCATCCCCTCACCTCCCCGTGGTGGGCGCTGGAAACCCCGTAGCCGTGCCAGGCCTGGCACGGTAGGGGGCTAAGAGGGCCGACAGCTCGATCCGTGGGATCAGCAGCTGTCGGGAAAGCCCTGTACAGAGGGCTTTTGAAAAAATAATTTCTGTGCACTACCGGCGCCAAGATCTCCCGCTCGGCCCGTCCGATATGTTTTTTCGCGCACAGATACTCCTAGATACAGCCTTACTTTTAGGAGTGGGACCTGTACTACGGCAGCGTTTGATGGCGAGGAGGGTACGGCCGGATCAGCGGTGGGAGGCGGGTGTTGGAGCTGGTGGTGGCCAGCCGGGAAGCAGCGCCAGGAAAGGGCGCTCGCTAGCTATCGACCAGCCCTGTGCCGGTCGAACCTTACCGAGAGGTGAGGCGAGACATGGCACAGGACGGTGGCTAGTCGCAGGCGGAGGAGCGGCTACAGGAGGCAGCGGCGATCCTCAGGATCAGCCGCCGCCGAAAAGCCCTGTACGGAGGGCTTTTTTGGACACTAAAATAATGTCCGTACCCGGCGTCACGCAAGTTGGGGAGCAGCACCAGGGTAGGGCGCTCACTAGCGCGCCGCTACGTCGTCCAGCGTCATCTCCCGGGGGGAGGAGTCAGCTGGGACGGCAAGGAGGACAGTCGCGACGGGAGGAGCGACACGATCTGGCGGCGACGACCCTTTGGGTCGGCGCCGCCGGAAAACCCGGCACGGAGGGTTTTGCTTAATTCCGGGCGCCCGCGGCCCGCCGGATCCGGCTATGGTGACCTGCCCCCCCCCCTCTTCGACACCCACTACCCCGACAGACCTTAATACTCCTAGGAGTCCTTGAGCGTGGGCCCGGGTGAGCGCGGAGGCCCCCGCTCAAGAACAGGCTGCTCGGTGGACGCGCGATCAGAGGGGGGAGGGTACGGCCACAGGCCGGAAAACCGACAGGTACCCGGGTACCAGACAGCGAAAAAACCGGGGAAATGAGCGGGGAAAATTCAGGCGCGGAGGCAGGAGCGCTAGTTTTTTCTATGTCTGTGCGTCTCGGTCCCCCCCACCTGCCCTCGAGGTGATGGGGGACCTCGACACGGAGGACCGCCGCGTCGGTGGACGCGGCAAGACCTTGGGGCGGGGTTTACGGGATGGAGCGGCGGGATCGACGAGCGACCACGCGAGGAGGGGTTTTTTGCCAGCCTTTCCCCTCCTACCTTCGGCAAGACCGAAGTCACGCGGGAGCTAGATTAGGCTGGCCCGTCGTCCCTCCCGAACGCCGACCGGCCTAGGCCGGTCGACACCCCGGTTCGGCGGGAGCGGGCCGTGCATCGTGAAGGTCGAGCAGCAGTTTAGTTTTGCATTTCTAGACAAGTGGATTTATTTTTAGATCTGTTTTTTCTTGATTACAAAATTATTACGCTGTTACTGCTTAGGTGGGGGGACTGTGGCAATTACTGCGGTTGCTTACAGTTATATAACTCCCGAGGAACGTCGAGATACACATTGCAGATAGGTGTGCCGATAAGAAATGAACCTGGTCGGAGAGACCCGGGCCCAACTTGCTAATAAGTCCTGTATGGCGAAGTAGAGTGGCCCGTGAGACGACACTCGGTCCAGTTTGCCGGGACATGTTGTGAACAATTTCAATTTCAATTTCAATTGCAAAACTCCATAGGTTCTCCAAGCAAGCCCGTCAAATGATGCAACGTTTTATCCAAGCAAGGAGGTGGCTACCCGTAAAAGATCTACAATCCTTCGCTAGACAAGTGCATTACCTTTTTCTCGCTGCCCCGGCCGCAAATTTCTTCCTATGCGAGTTGCACTCCGTAATGGACGACAAACGGGGAGGCCGGGTCCACCTCACCCCGCAGCTCCGTCGCAACTTGCAATGGTGGACACATGTACCCAGTCAAGCCAACGATAAGAAAATCCACCGCCCAATCGAGATAGCCTACATATAGTGCAACAGTTTCGGCTTTGGTTGGGGCACCGTCTTCAACGGCAGACTCGAAGCACGCGGCTCTAGGGTCAACAAGACGAGAGGCAACGCATCACATGAAGGTCGTCCGCCTAGTTGTCCTCTGTTTCCTACTACACCTCGTTGGTCGCAACATCCTCCTCCACGAGGACAACCATAGCCAGTTTGACGTCACTTTCGCCGGAAATGATGGAGGAGCTCCGCCGTCTCTGGTTCATGTCGGACAAAAATAACGCACAAGCCCCCGGTACATCGGATCCGCGGCGAACATTTGGGCAGACAAGCTCAACGTCACTTGGACAACGACGATTGGTAGCTAAACCCTATTGTGTTTCAAGAGATGGACACCCAATTCGGGCCCCACATGATCGACCGTTTCGCGTCGGCGCTCAACACGCTGCTCCCTCGCTACAACGAAAGCTAGCTCGAACCTTCGTCGTGCGAGGCGGCGGACGCACTAAACTTATTAGACGCACACTAGCGAGGCGAGAACAATAGGTGCAACCCGCCTTGGCCCTTGCTACCCGACCTTGCGCAAAAACCCCTTTAGAGCGGCGCTGCAACTACAATGGTCGCCCCCCGATGGCAAGGAAAAGCGTGGCACAAAGCACTTACCGAGTTGGCGTGCCACGAGACGGTCGTATCGGTGTGCGCTCACTTGTTCCGTCCCGGGATGCAGCACGGCCGCGGAACAATCGGCAAGTCGCACGCCCTCACTGGCCCGTCATTGTCTTCCGACTTCCCTTCCCGCTTAGTTGTACCCCCGCCGGGGAACGATGAGTACCATCATGACTATGTTCAAACGCAACAAGTCAGACAAGCAATACATAGTTACCCGTCCCGTACATCTAAGGGTCCGCTACAAGCTCGAGATAGTTGGTTGCAATAACCCCTAGACCGACTCGATGCGCCCCTACATGTAGCGCCTATTGAGAACGGACACCCTTGGCGCAAAGACACTCAAATTATTGACCGTAGCCTGGGCGAAGAGCACGTCCTAAACGTATGGCAGCCAGATAAAGCCATATTTCGAGTTTTGTGAAGAACAAAGTCTACCACCACTAGCCGCTACAACATCTACCATAACATGAATTGGAGAACGGGGCACCGTCAAGGCGACAAGTCTACAACCTTACCTTTCAGCAATTAACGGGTTCTTCACAGACCATGGCGCCGAACTAGTCGCGCAAGGCGACTTAGTAGGGAAAGTCAAGCGAGGCCTCACAACGTCTCAAGTCTCCCTTCACCCCAGCAGAATACGCATGTACCTCCCAACCCGGATTTTGGTCTCTTCGCTACGCATCGCTAAGGACCTACGTACGAGGCTCTCCGACACTTTGACGCAAGCCCGGTCTTATTCCATTGTGCTATTCATAGCGTGTATGGCGACTGTTGTGTTCCTATTTTTGGTCGCGGGGGAATAGGAGTTGAGTGCCGAGTTTGTGAACTTTAGTGTACACCAGGCGGTGCAATCCTCCTCTACCACAAAACATAAAAAAGATAGCGCGGTATATCCACGGAGCGAAAACAACTATGTGGACTGTTGGATTGAGCTCACCCAAACATCACGGAACTATTAACTTGTTTCGACACTGCCCGTGCCAAGTTTGAAGTGGGAAAGATACCAGTTAAGAAACGGGCAACTAGTCATCGCGAACCCACTAAATGGACACCGGAAACCCTCACAACTTGGCTTTCACTGGTACTTGACGCAATACACCAACAACCACTGGACGGTTTCGTGTGGACTTCACACTCACTACGCAAGGGTGTGGCTAGAGCAACGTACAATATCGGCACCCCGATTCGGTGGTTGGGCACGAGAGTGAGACGTAGTCATCGACTACATCGACCCAACAATACTCCCGAGCCCGTAAGGTTGGCAACTATTTGGCTGGATGAACCTTGGCGGAGCCCCACCCATCGCCACACGCCATTTGGCAACATGGCATAAGTGAGCCCTTGTACAACTTAAATGGTCATATTGGTAATATAGTAGAGGTTTGAATTGCATGGCTAGAATTACGAAGTAACATGCGTTACCTCCGACGGTACATCTCCCCTAACGGTTAAGACGCGCACACCCGCACGAACAATAATATGTCCGCACACTATATGATGCACAAGCAGCGATTGTGTGTCCACCTTCTACCTATTGCGAGAGCTATCGCTCACGCAAACCCACCCACCCCGATTCCCTCTCACGTTTCGTGTAGGGTGGCCTAAGGGCCACCAATACCAAATTCTGTAAGTGATCCATATCTTTGGCATATGTGAGCCCCAACACTAGATGTACATTACAGCTCAATAAATGCTCGCCAGCAAATTGACGTGCTGAGTTGGCGAGCCCGGCGGGTACAGGTACAAGTGATGCGCTCTTTCTGCTCTGAGCCTGTACTTGAATGAAGTACATAAATCCCTAGTACTATAGCGATAATGCGATTCGCTGTGTTACGACTGATGACGCAGTAGTACACCAAAATGACCTCGCTCACTACGCGCATACATACAACCGAGGTACTGGTACCAGTGTGGACTACAGGTACGGGACCGCTGCAGGTAGCGGTGATTGTGAGAGGTAGGTCGCCTTCGGACTGCTCAGACCACTCAGCGGGAGCGCGCGGAAGTTGCCAGGCGGGCGCGCAGAGGTACGGACGAAGCGGCAGCTCCCCGGGTTCAAGAGTTCAACATCGCGGGCTTGTCATTTGTCAGCAGATAATCACTCTCTAACCCGTTTGCAACAAGGTGGGCATATATGGAGGGCGAGAAAGCTTCTGCAACTGTAGCGTTTATGCCTAGTGGCGGGCCGCAAGTCCCTAATAACGCGCCCCCGACACCCGGCGGCGCGGTGACGGGTGGGCCGCTAACTGGCAATAGTGGCGGACGTCCTCGGTCTGCGGATGCACGACGTGGGCGTACCACTGTGCCTGCATCAGACCGTTCCGGAGCAGGGACGGTTCAGAGCGCGTCTGAGAGTGACGCTTCTGGGGGGTGTTGCTCTAGTGGCGGACTCGTGTCGCCTTCGGGCGCCCCGGCATGCACGCGGGACAAGCCCCCTCTCCTCCGTCGGCCTTTGGGCACGGACGACGCGGCCTGTCTCGGCGGTTTACTGCCTGAGATGGGGCACGGTGATTCGCAGGGAAGTTTCCGTCCGTGTAACAGGTCTGTCGGGGAGTCCCAGGACAGCGAGCAGGTTGAAGCTTGCGGCAAGGGGGTCAGCTGCGGTCCAACGGGACACGCTGTAACGAGAAATAATAGTATTAATAATAATATCAATAACAATATTTTCAGTACCAGAAAGCCACTGAGCAGCGGCTTAGTGCAGAGGGCCGAGTCCGCTTCAGGGGCGCGCAGCGACTCCAGTGTCCCGGCGCAGGCGTCGAAGGACTTGAGCAGTTCAGAAGAGAGCTCACGTGCGAGCAGGGGAAAAGAAGGCGAGTTGTCAGTTTCACCTGTATCTCTTTCAGCGGACGCCGACTGTGTTCGACAAGACAGCAGTGCGGCAGCAGCCGTCGCCAAGATCCCTGACCCCGAGGGTGGAACTCATCGGGACCAGGGTCATTTAGCCTCATCTTCTGAAACACCCGGAACTGAGACCACTGCAGTATCCGCTCTTTTCGAGGATCGTGGCCCCAGTTGGTGGCCGAGCCTCCCTTTCGACACGTTTGCTGACTTGATCCAGAAACTGGATAACCAGAGCCAGTGCAAAGTCAGGTGTGCTTCGCTCCACGCTGCCGCCCTCTTCGATTGTCTCTCTCATGATGTCTTTCAGGGCCTCCCTATGATTTCTTTTGACCGTTTGTGCTCCCCTGTCCCACTCGCATGTCTGACACTGCTGCGCTACGTCGTCTTCACTCGCCAGGTTGGTGTGCAAAGCTTGGAAGCAGAGTTTTGGCGAAAGCTTCTCTGAACTGCGACCCAAGATTTTGGCCACTCATTGCTTGGCGGAAAGTTTCCCCAACTGCCGCCGTCTGGTCCTTTCTGGATCCCTCCCCTATGCAGCTCCAGAATCTGGATCACACCAACAGAAGCCGCAGACAGAGTTGAAGCCGCTCAACAAAATGAAGCAGTTACAACATTTGGACCTTTCTACGTCGCCCTCCCTTCTCTTCTTTGGGTTGGGCGTGAAGACTCGACCCCAGGTTCGCTTCCCTCTGCTTTTTTTCCGAATTCTGCATTCCATGCTCTTGCCAGTTCAACCTCGGGAGGCTCATGGTTTGATGTCATGTGTCACGGACAGGATGTGGAGGCTTTGTACCTTTTGCCCAGGCTTCGTTCCCTTAATCTTGCAGGGCAGTGCTATGGAGTCAGCTGGAGTCTATCAGTGCTGTCAAAACTCACAAACTTGACTTATCTCAATGTCTCCGGGGAATGTGCTTTGAACGGGGAGGATCTCAGGTACGTCATATCATTGTTCTTTTCAACGGGCTTCACAAATTGGCTTTACATTGCCATAAGTATAACATGCACGTCGTGCTTGGGATTAGCCACATGCTGTGCTCACTGTTTTTTGGCCTTGTGGAATGCAGCGGTGTCGCTCACCTGACCAACCTTTTGGAATTGGACCTCGGGGAGAGAAGGTTTGAGGCAGATGCAGAATTGCAACAGCTTTCCGTTGTGACTGCGCTGCGCACTCTGCAGCTGAGGAAGTGCTATTTTATGGACGGCGGGGCCCAGCAGGTCGCGGGGCTGTCCTCCCTGCCTCGCCTTTCCTCCTTGGACATGAGCTACTGGTGCTCGGTCGGCGATCCCGTCATTTCGATCGTGTCTGGACTTTCTAGCTTGACACACCTGAACATCAGCCGCACGAGGGTGTCGGATGCCGGCATGTCAAAGCTGCTTCGCTTGCCTCGTCTGTCTATCCTGGACGCCTCCTACTGCCTGGACTTGCGGGGACATGGGCTGACTCGCCTGGAGAACAGCACTAGCCTGACCATGCTGAACCTGTCGGAGTGCAAGAAGCTCCCCGACATTCGCGTTCGCTTCAGCATGCGCCACTCGCCCCAGCTGCAGGTGATGGATGTCAACAGCTTGAGAGACGAGTTTATGGCTAAGGCCACCTCATACGGCCCGACTCCTGGCCTCACTGCCGTCAGTCTTCGCGGCTGCCACAAAGTCTCTCGCCAAACTCTCCAAAGGTACGCGTGGATTACTTTCCTGCTTGTGAAGTAGGTAAAATATTGATTTGTATGTCAGTCAATCTGCTAATCTGACATTCGTCGTGCTTGATACGATGAGCCCTGTTAGCATGCAGCCCTCGCTGACTTCGGATGTCACGGCGTGCTGCAGATTGGTGGAGAAGCCTGCGCTGTCTCGGCTTGCAGTCCCTGTTCCCTATCGTCTGACAGGGCAAAAGGGGCTCAAGTTTGTTTCGCAGCTCAAGAACCTGGAGGAGCTGCATATGGATGGTTCTGTGGAGGTGGCGGCGCTGGATGGAGAGCTGTTCGGTTCACTGCCCAAGCTGAGGCACCTCCATCTGCACCAATGCCTGGCCAGCGGGTTCTGCCCCCCTCTTCGCCTGCTGCCGAACCTCACCCACCTGGTCATCGATCAGTGCTCTGGGTTTGGATCAGTGACCGTCGATGCGCTCGTGCAATGCCCCTCCTTGACCCACCTCGAGCTCAACATGCAAGGGGACCAGTGGCAGTACATCGACACAAGCATCATAACGCACCTCATGCCCGTGTTTGAGCGCCTCCGTGTCCTCAAGCTCGGCTCCTGCATCAACCTCACTGATGAAGCTGTCCTGGTCATCTCTGAACTGTGCTCCAACGTGACGCATCTCTCTTTGTTTGGAGCCGTGCAACTCACGGATACGGGTGTTGGTCACTTACGAACCATGCCGAGTCTGACTAACCTCGACTTGAGCTCCTGCTCGGCAATTGGCAACGAAAGCTGCACCCACCTCGCTTCCCTGTCCAGCCTATCTTTTGTGGACCTTTGCTGCTGCGTTGGTATTGCGGATGACGGCCTGCGTGCGCTGGGTTCATCCGCCACTCTCCGTCAGGTCCTCGTGCATGGCTGCACCGGGCTGTCCTCTTGTGGACTCAAATCCCTCCCGAGATGGATTTGTGTGAGCTGCTGAAGGAGGATCGCACGAATCCTATTCATCAGTTTCTTTGATTTCTCCGCAGCGGCTGATTCATGTCATCAGCCGCTCTTGACTAGAAATAGGGTATGGAGAGGCTAGTGTGGGGCACGTAATGCGACCTTTTGACATGTGTTGGCTCCTTGTATGCCTTCCTCCAGCATTCGCAGTGCCAGATTTACTACCAAATGCCATGTGTGTGTCTGAGCTGGTCGATCAGTTTGTACTCACTTGAATATTGGATTCCGAGCACACCATGATTTGGGTCATAGTCCATTTCGATTGATTGTTGATTAAGAATAGGTAATTAACTGCTGACGAGGTTCAGAAAGTCAATGGTAACATTCGATAGTGCTTAGCTTTAGACCTTGGGAATAGGGCTGCAAGCTGTGCTGCGGCTTCATCACTGAGTTCGAATTTGTGAAGAAATCCGAATTTGCGTCTAGCGCAGCTGGGTGTAGCGTTATTAGGGATCGGGTTTGGAAAGACATGAATTAGGGAACTTGGAGCGTATGTTTTATCCTAGCAATACTTCAGGGAAGGCTCAGATTTTATGCAAAAAAAGGTTTGTGGAAGGCTCAGATTTTATGAAAAACGGGGTTGGGATATAACAGTGGTTCGAAACTTTTAGAACTCTCGGTGTTAACTTATTTTTCTCGTTTTGTCAGCCAACCTCTTTCGCATCCCTTGAAGTTCCTTTGAGTCCCTACTACCAATATATCCGATTCCGCGAATACAAGTCCATCTTCGCACACATATCGCTAATGACACGGGCCGCTTCGTATAAATTGAGTTGATATAATTGCTTGCCCTGTCGCTCATCCAAATAAGGACTTCCACCTATTTCATATTTTCAAGTACAAATAAATCGGCTGTTGGTGAATCAGGGCGCACCCAATACTGCCATTTAGAACTTCGGGTTTTACGCCGGGGCTTCTCCTTGTCCATCCATGTCCGCTGACATAAACAACATGACATAAATCATACACAGACAGACATAGTCTACCGCCATGAAAAATACTATGTCACTATTTCTACGATGCGTTGCCCGCTCCCGCCGCTCGAGGGAGTTGATCATCCTAGACTGCAGGGCGCGCGCTTGCGCGCGCGGGGGGGGGGGGGGGGGGGGGGGGGGGGTGCGGAGCGAGGAGTTCCCCTCTAGGGTGGCATGGGATAGTTGCTTACAAGACGATAGGAAGGGAAAGGCGAGAATGATATGCATGAGAGGTGGGGGATCCATGGATGATGACATGGTTGATGCGAGTGC
>JAPMLY010003604.1:10000-18333 GCA_026401115.1 Tetraselmis chui | reverse complement strand
GGTTGCGGAGGTACACAACAGTGTTGACAACGCATGACCACATGGAATTGGGGACGGCCATGCTTTGGAGCGTCGCAGAAGCATTGTCCCGGATAGTGCGCCATGGGCGTTCGGCTCTGCCGAGCATGTGATGGGCATATGGGGCAGATAATTATACCCCGACGCCGAGGCGAGCGCACATATGGCGGGTGACAGCATCTTCAAACACAGAGTCCGAGTCGAATTTTATGACCGGTGCGAACGCGCCTGAGTGGGAGTGATGGCGTGCATGCAAATGTTTTATGTCCAGCATGATAGTTTCTAGCTCAGCACATGCGTCGTCCTTGAACTTGAGGAACCGCACCTACATGTAATGGGTATGGTGGTCGATGACGAGCTGGCAATAGCGGAGGCCATGTGAGGAGGGGACATTAATTGGACCCCAAAGGTCAGAGGACAGGTTGAGACGGGGACGGGAGGGTTTCGCGCGAGCAGCGGTGTTGCGTGGTGCGACAATGGCCTTGTGGAGCAAGCATGAATCGCAAGAAACATTTTTTACATAGCTGGCTAATGCTGGGCTAGTTGGAACACCGTGGGTTTGATGGGCTTGCATGCTTTGCATAAGGTGTCCAAACCGGCGGTGCCACAGTACATTGTCGCACTGGGCAGTAAGGGCAACACGAGAACAAGGGTCACGCGCTTTTTCCGCGGAGGGGCTTGAGGGGAGCTCTGGCTGGCGCGGTAGGAGGTACATACCGTTTCCGGATGGCTCTAGCACACCCATTCATGTGGGCACCACAAGGAGACCGGTATCAAAGTCAGTAGGGAAGTGGAATTTACAGCCGTTGTGGGCCAGCATCCAACTTACACTAAGTAGTCTGCCGATGCGTTGAGGAGAGCGAGATGACATGTCGGGGGTGTACTGTGCATGGACCGTGCGGTGAATGAGCTTGCCAGATGCCAGCCGAACAGAAATGCGCACTGAGCCACTGCCCTAAACGTCGACGCCGACCCCACCAACGCGAGAGGGAGCGTAGGGGGGGGTGAATGTAACGAAGTCACTTCGAAACACGGTCAAGTTGATCGAGCAGGCCGAATCAACTACCCATAACTGTGAGAGGTCACGAGCCGGGGTGAGAGAAAATGAGAATGCGACGGAGCTGAAGGGGACACTCACCTCGGTGTCATTGCACTCATCCGTGTTGTCCTCGAGAGTGGGCAGACCGTCCGTATCGTCGGCGGTGACGTCACTCAGCAGAGCCGCGTGCGCAAAGGCAGGTCCACCAGGGTTGCCGTACTTATGGACTATTATCTTTCGTTTGGTAAGGGTCCACCTGAGTAGGGCGTCAATTGGGGCAGTGCGAGAGGACAATATGTGGTCCAGGCTGCCATAGGCGCTGCACTTGCCGGGAAAGCCGCGACCACCACGAGTGCCACGTTGGGGGTGTCCTCGACCGCTGTGTGAACCGCGGCCAGCAGCGACAAACGCAAAGATGGGAGGGGGGATGCGTCGGGAGCTGACACGCCCGGAGCAGAAACTTCCTCGTTCATGTTGTGTGCATGGAGGAGAATGCTGGCCATCACTTCATCAACGGACAATAGGTAGTCGGTGTCGAAGGCGTTGATGGCACATTGTTTAGCCGGACCGAAGGGGCCGGTGCTGGAGATGCCACACAACATGTGGAGACCGAGGTTGTGGTGGTGGATGGCTGCGGAACCAACAACCATCTGACATGTCTCATTATAGTCATCGAACGTCTGCCTCATTAAATGGACATCGTCAATGAGGGAGTGTCTAGGGCGCTGTCTGAGCATGAGGCTGTTCAGCAAGGACATAGAGCGAGCAAAGGACCGGCAGTCTAAGCGTTCACACAGGATATCCCACGCGGCAGAGGCGCAGTCGGGACGTGCTGATGAGACACACTTCATTGCCTGGGTAGCGCGCTGATTGGCGCTCGCTGCATGAAGCAGCAGTGTGTAGGCGTAGTGTTGCGCATGTTCATCCAGTCAGACGCTTGAATCGCGGATAGCCACCAGGGGGATGAGGCACGCTGCCTTGAGTGAAAGGAAGTTCAGGAAGTTCCTCTTACACTGCTTGAAGTCGGTGGTTGGCCCCATGGTAGGGACCGACATCTAAATGGACCGGTTGAGGGCGTCCTTATCAAAACCGGTCGCTTCATGGGCCGCGCGGCCGATAACCACCGGGTCAGTGGTGGGGCGACGGCCGCCACGGCTTGTGTGAGCACTACGCTGGGCAGAAGGGGAATGCCGGTCAGGGAAGGGGGGAGGTGGGCCACCAGGAAAGGGAGAGTGGCACGCCACTGCAGGCGGCGGGCCGTACGGGTGCGTGTGGCCACGGGAGGGGGGGACGTGATGCGGCGGCGCCTCCGTGAAGTGAGGGCCGAGGGATGGAAGGGCATATCCGGCAGGACGGTATGGTAGAGGTGGTGGGAGCAGATCCACGGGCTGCTCGTGACGCGAGGGTTCGCGGTGCGCATCGTGACGGCGTTGCGTGACATGGGGGTCGGCAACAACAACTGCCGCGGCACCTGTAGCGCTGGCCGTCTGCGCGTCCAGACGAGCGTTAATGAGCGCCACTTGCTCGAGGACGAGTGCGAGCGGATCATGATCAAGGGCTAGCGAACTCTGCTGAGAGTTGGGGTCACGGGAATCAGCAAGCGTGGTAGGAGGGGAGTCGGCCGAGCGAGTTTTAGGTGCCATCGCGGCAGACGAAAGAACGAACATGACGAAAGGCGACGGTAAATGCCGCTACCCGGACTTGTGCCTAACAACGGTTTCAGAGAGACGGCTTGATGCCCGCCGACCCCTCGGCATGTAGCCCCGGGGTGTCTCAAAGTACCTTTTCTGTATCCTCCACCCAGTGTGGGGCACAAGTCGAGGCCACGGCCAGATCAGGTGGAGCGCTGCGCTGGCGGCTGAGTCGCTAGGTAAATATAGGTATTTAAGTAAGCTAGGGTTGTCGTGCACCCTATGTGTGCGTATTCATACGATAGTGCGCCCCCCCTTCTCCAACTTGGACATGTGTGCACCATGTCCACACACGACGAGTGCGTCGGTGTGGGTGGCAAGCTGTCGTCCTCGACCAGCTGACTTAGGTGGGGTGGAGGTGTGTTTTAAAGCGCAGTTTATACTGGCGATACTGCCGACTACAAGGTGAAAGTACCACGTTTCTATATAAACTTGCCTTCTGCGGGAGAGTTGGCGATCGCAGCTCGCCGAACCATGTTGTCGCGCGTGAGTGACGTGAGGCGGGGGCCCATAACCTGTTAAACCGTGCACACACGATCACTATGGAAGGTAACTAACGCACACGTAGTTACAGTCACAATCACGCAAAAGGGAGAGTGACAGAGACAGCCAACCCGAGGCGTGGTGTCGGGACAAAAGAATTGTGAGAGCTTTAGCCTAGCGACAGCTCTGTACCGAATCAAACAGGTTATCGGTATGTCCGATCTACCTAGACACGTACTAATCATATCTAGAATAACTTACAGTAGCTATTTGCAACTAATAACAAGAAGGTATTACTTACAATAGAGGGGGCTGTATTTTTCATTATGTTTATATGTATGTATTTATGTATGTGTGTACGTACGTGTGTGGGTGCGTGTGTGTGTGTGTGTGTGTGTGTGTGTGTGTGTGTGTGTGTGTGTGTGTGTGTGTGTGTGTGTGTGTGTGTGTGTGTGTGTGTGTGTGTGTGTGTGTGTGTGTGTGTTTTTTCCTGCATGTACGTACGTGTGCTTGTATGTGGTATTAAGACTATCGCATCAATCTGAAATCTCGGCAATATTATTTGCTTTAACTATATATCAATGTTATCAATGACATTCGGATGGGTATCGGGTACATGTACGGCTGCATCCGAGAAAATATCATCCCGAAAAGTTTCTGCCGGTCCACATGGTAATTGTTGTTACGTTTGATAAGTTGGGGTGCCTCGTCTTATTATCCGTTATGAAGCCATCATCCGGTATAGAGGGGGACACCTTAAGTACAGTTCGGTCCTCGATTCATGGTCAAGAACGACTGTGGCAGGTGGTAACTTAAAGCCGTTAAGTCGTAATCGAAAGGTCACCTGAGTAAGGCCCTTGGGCTGGGTGGCTGGGTGGATTAATTACAGTACATAGCAATATATGGCAGTAGATAAGCGCAATGTACGTAGCCCAATCACTCCGGTCGTCGGGGTATTCCTACGTGTACCCATGCGGCAGAATAGCCCAGCGGCATTATGGAGTCGACGCTTCGCTGGATTAAGCTTTTGGCCCGCCGGCATCTCACAATGGGAATTATCATGTTTATTCTGGGCTACACGACGTCGTAGAGGCTCATCGCCTCCTCGTGGACAAGATCGTTTGCTTTGCTACGTCGGACTTCCGAGGAGCACATGCGGATTTCTGCTTGATGATCACGTCTGCGTTACGCCGCTATGAGTGATGCTCCGCACCCTAACCCCCTAATATTTGCCGACCGTATCTCGCTACTGCAGACAAGGCCGTTCGTACTACAGTTTTCTTGATCATGGGCGTTTCTCAGGACGTGCAAACGCTCGATCAACTGAATTGTGCTAAGCGCGATCTTTCCTTGCCAGCGGATTTTGAGTGGCTTATTGTACCGTCCCTCGAGCTCGATGTTGAACTTGCTCACTATTGTATGCCTCATTTACTGCGACCCTCACCAACCTAATTACCGATTACAAATCCGAGTCGGTAGGTCACATGGACGGTCTTATCCCGCATGAACTTATGCATGTTGCTACTTCTATTTCACCGTGGGCGGTCCAATTACGTAGTTCGTATAATACGATCTCCATTCTCCTATATGGACGGGTTTTCGGAATCGGATCCTCGTGAATTGTGATGGGAGATCCGGAGTCTTGGTGAAACTCGTGGAGTAGTTGCTTAAAAAACATCGCCTCCTGAGTGATGGATGGTGTCCATTAGGGGGAGTGTTGTGAGGTCCCCGTGGTGGGCATGATAATGGACACATCCGTACGTCGTACTCCGGGGGAGTCTTGGCCCTACTATCTCGCCAATAGTGGATGTACTGCGGGAGCCCGTTGCTCGGGCAGTACAAGGGTATAAATATGAGATATATCCCCAATGGGTACCGACTTTTAGGCGCGGTACTTGGTTACGGCGTACGACTCCGGACACGGAGGTGCTGGGTTCGATTCCCGGTGATGGCACTTCCGTGTAACCCTTTGACACTAACACATTAAATCCTGACCTTTCCGATCATGCTGGGTCCGATGTCGAGTTGGTAGTATCTCCGGTTAACAATGCGCTGGCGCATGCTACCCAACTGACTTGCCTACAATTTCCTACTTCCGATGCTCTCACTCGCTCGGGAGATTGTGTATGGGGGCCACATTCAACGGGGCATCGCACACATTCTTCGCGCACGGGGCCTACCGTGACATTTTGGCGTTTTGCAGACCTTCTCCACCGGACTCTACGAGGGTGGTTCTGTGTATGGGTCGCGGGGCTTGGGCTCTCGCTTTTGCTTCAAACGAGCCCAGTTTCAGGGTGCCGTCCGACTGTTATACGATGGCAACGTACCGGGTGTCGGGCCTCAGTGCGGAGCGCGCCTCTCATGTTCGGAAGTGCCCACGGTGAAATGAGGCTCCCTCAGAGTCTCGTGGGTCTAGATCTTTGTCGACGGTATCGGGCACCTCTATGTGGGATGAGCGCTCCACATATGCTATGTTATTTTGGACCACATCTCCCGGTGCCAGTGCTCTTCGTACGTCATTCAACTCCACGATCGGATTATCCACGTGCTTGAAGAGTTCATACTTGAAGTGGGGGCCGCTATAAGGGGCGGGACTTGCGGTTGGAGGTCCGCCGTATTCAGTCGGGGGCTTTTCGAGAACGACTTGAGGATGTGGTTTTGTTATACTTCAGGGCTCCACACCGCTTTCTTGTTATTGATGGGACGGTCACAAGTGCTCGCTTGAACACCACTACTCCTCATATAGGTGCTCCAGTGTTCCACTCCCGGGCAGTCTTGCATTTGGAACTCAGCAAGGCAAACTCGATGCGAACCTCCGCACTTCCGTTTTGCTTAGCGCGCCTTGGGTCCAAGCGGCCCATGACTACCACCCTTCCGCTCTCGAGGTTGGGGGGCGGTTGGCGCCTATTGCGGCTGAGTTGGTTGATCGACATATCATTTTGGTGGCAGTTCGTCGCTTCCGTGGCATGGGTTTCGCAGACTCTCGTTTATTGCGTTGTGAAAGTTATGTCCGCATGCAACATTTCGTTCGTCGATCTACTTATGTTTCCTTTCGACTTTTGGGGGGGACGTGCGGCGATAATTCATGCAACTTTTTTGGCTTATCTTCATGATACTTGGGGTTCCTTTCTACACTTTACAGGAAAGCGGTATTGATGCTGTGGCATGCCTTCATGTTCCTCGGGCTTGGCGCCTGTGGGTTTTTTCCCTCCTTGCGCGCTCCTTTTTGGTTGGTGGGTTCCACAGCCTTTTTTGGAAAAAACATCCAGAATAAGTAAATAAAACCAATACACTCGGAATTCTGCTTTTTACTTATTGGTGATCCCCGCCGCTGCTTTTTCTTCTAATAATAAGAATGCCTGAACGTTTTCTTCATCATTGTCTTGCATGCGGCGGGGATGTTATTGAATCTATAGAACATATTTTGCTTGAATGCCCACGTTGGGAATGCCACCGTCGTAATTTTGGGGCGCTAGCCCCAGATTTTAATGGTTTTGTGAGTCGTTTCGCTACATCCCCCGAAGATATAAATGCCTTACTTTTAGGCGGCGTCCCCCCTTCCCTTCATGGCGCCACCCATTTTACAAGAAATGTGAGGTTTTTCCAGTTATGGCGCCAAGCCCTCCCTCATATTGCTTTCTTTGTAGTTCATGTATCGCACTCCAGAAATGTTTTGCTCCGTGAGATGGGCCTTGGTCCTTCTCGCATTTCTCGAATGGGTCGACGCCCGGACGGGTAGGGCAGACCCTTCTTGGTCAGTACCGGGAATGCATTCATGTTTGTTTGCATGTCACTGGAAGGTTTTAGTTGGTGAAACTCAAACACTGGCCTCGTGTGGGGTTAGCGCAGTACGGTACGGTTCTCGTACATTGGTACTTAATGCACTCACACGAGCGTCGCCTACTTGGGAGCATGATCGATGTTGAGTTGAGGTTTGTTTCGAACTTCTGCTCTCAGTCGTGCTTGCAAAACGCCGCTTGTAGAGGGTGCCGGTGCGGGTTCCCTGCCAGTCCCATATCCCGGGGGCGCAAAAAAAAAAAAAAAAAAAAATGATTTCTTCTCATGAAATAAAAGCAGGCCATAAGGGGATCACCTTGCCAGACTCCCGTATAACATTATTATGGGTATGATTTCGAACATCCATACTACTCCAAGCTACGGTCTCGTACGAACGGAGCAAAATAGTAGTCGCGCGGGCGCTGCGCGGCTTAGATTTGAGCTGTACTTTATTATGTTATCGATCTTTAGCCATAGCATAGCACGGCGCAGGATGCATGGTCACTGCTTCAGCCCTTAGCATAGCACGGCGCAGGATGCATAGTTGCTATTACTTCTTCCTTTATAGCATAGCACGACGCAGGATGCACGTAGTTGCTACAATACATACAAGGTACCTGCATTACAGTCCCTGCTAAGCATGAATCGGGTGTTTAAAGAAGCAACGTATTGAAAACGTATTGAAGTACAGATTTTCGTTCCCTCGACAAACTCTGGCCTTGAACTGCTGGCGCCGTCCCTCTTCGTGAAGGTCGGCCCGTCATCTACCGTGCCTTCGCGGAACCAACCCCATCATAACTCACGCGTGGAGAGGCGGGCGACGACTACCCCCTCAATAATTGACTGCAGTCCGCCAAAGATAGTGATTAACTCGCCTCTCGGTTACTGCCCAAGCAACTCCGCATCGTCGCAGCAGGTGCAGGAGCACGCCGTCTCATTTGCTTTCTACAGGTGCTAATAAACCTCGATTACAGGGCAACGCTGTTTATGTATTGACTACAAGTACAGTCGCGTCGTATACGGATACAGATATACCAGATACACAAACAAACATCCAGCACATCCAACATCCGCGTCCATCGCAAGCGCGAACTTTCGCTATGATACTGATATGGTAGGTGTTGCGTGGTATGATGCTGATCGTGGTGTTGCGTTCGTTTCGTGCAGGTCGCAATCAAAGGCGGCGGTAGTCAGCACGCGGCCCGTACAACGTTCGCTGTTTCAGTGTATTGGGCGACAGCTGTGCAATATACGGCGACATCGGGGTTTTTAGTGTGTGAAATCTGTATACGACATACACACAGGCAAGGATCAGCTCTGCAGCC
>JAPMLY010003604.1:0-7500 GCA_026401115.1 Tetraselmis chui | reverse complement strand
CAAGGGGGTTGCGATTCTGGTGGTCTGGTTTCCCCAAGGGTAAGTATTGACTGCGGTTGCGGCTGGGGCTTGTAAGGGACTTGGTTAGCTCGAGGAAGAAACACCTCTTTGTCCACACTCTCGACCGTAGATGGCTCCAAATGGGACACCCTGCGATTCGATTATACGATGAAAAAATCGAATAATTATGCCTACTATATAATATCACACATATGCCTTCCATGCTGTGGTTCACAATGAGCACAGGAAGATAATATCCGACTGGTGCATACCTTTTCGACTCTTTGGAATTTGAATCCATACTCGGTGGGAACATCACACTCGAAGGGGCTCTATTCCCCACTCGTTGCTTCCAGGCCACCCCGTACGAGCCTTTCGCCCAAAATACCGCGTCATCTCTTTCGCGCAGAAACGTTTCCGAAGCCGTTGAAACGTCGAAGTCTCCTTTTCCGACCTCCTTCAAAATTGTCTTTCTCCTGTGTGCGATATGCCTATGGCGTCCGAATACACGCGTCAACGAGAACAGAGGGATACACTTTCGTTAAACGGGGTTTTCAGTATGGACGTTAAATGAGCACCGCCAGGGAGATGAACAGGTCGTACTGAGCAATTTGGCGGTCGTCGAACGTAAAGCCCATATGCTCGGCGACCGCCTTCACGTGGTTATAAATCAGCTGTGGCCTCCTCTCAGAATTAGAGTGTACATCTCCCTTTGCAGGGACAAAAAGATAAACCTTTGTTTCGCCGATAGTAGTTTCGACTCGCGGGGCGACCCAGGACACTGCCCGCCGGAGCGCAGAAACCTCATCCCCAGACGCTCTCCCACTCTTCGGTGGGGGCAAGACACCCAAAGCTCTATCACCCAGAAGCTTGGGTGCACCAGTAGCAATGACTGTCTCGGAGGAGTTGGTTGTGTTAAGGACACGGACCCAAACAGTCAGTGTGCCAGTTTCAAACATCCAGCAGTCTTCACGGGTCAGCTCCGAAGCAGCGTTGCTTCCCCAACCGACCAAAAGGGTCACAAAAGCGTTCCACTCGGTTCCGCAATAGCATGGAGTTTTCGCATCAGATTCGGTAGGATAAAGTCTGATACTGTCTGTCTGTGCTGCTTCACGAAGACCAGGAGGCAGCGATGAAGTGACGCCACTTAAATTTTGGGCCCAACAGGTCCATGTCTCCGACGCGTCGCCGATGAGATGGATCACCTTGATTTTCTTCAACAAGGGTTGGCGAATTTGACCGCGGGAAATCTCAGGCGAGGAGAAAGGGATCTCAGACGATAAAGACATTGTTACTAGGAAGATGATGACAAGGTTTCGTAGGCGTGGCACGGAGGAGACAAGGAGCTCGACTGTTGACTATGGGTTTTTGAATTGCTGCGCAAAGGAAACGCATGTGCAAACCCAGTCGCGCGCGCGCCCTGCGCCGCGGGAGGGAGCCTACGGGTACCCATAGCGATAAACCCTCACAGGCATTCTCGTACAGATGAGTGATTTGTGATGCTACATACTGCTGAGGCGCTTATCTGAAGAAGTTTAAAGTACATGTACCAGTAGGGATATCGTACTCAGTACTTATCTGTAAAACTTTTTTACAAGAGAAAGCAGCAGAGACCACCCAGCAAGTACTTATCAGTATATGCAATTTGAAATGCGAACATCTTATGTATGTACAGGTACCCGTAGTAGATAGTAGATACCGGTATTGGTGATTTTGTTCTACCGCTTTTATTCCTGTAATCCAAATCTATATGCTATCGCTTCATTTGGGCGTACATTTCTTAATGTGGCGCGTGACAATCCGCTCCGTTCTTGCCCGTTCTTAAGACGCGAGCGTAACATTCCGCGTCGTTCGGACTATCCGTAGTTCGGATATTCATAAAGGCCAGCGGAACTTCCGCTGGAACTCAGCTACATGTACACGACGTACCGATAAGGATTAGATCTAAATAAAAAAACCGGTATCCATCCGCTATGCGACCAACCGGTATCGCAGCTAGAACTGAACATACAGAACCTGGAACGGTGATGCTCACAATGTTCGTTCCCAGGCGCAACCTGCGTCTGTGATTCAAGACCCAATGAGCAGCCGGCTACCTGCGACAAAGCGTAGGCCATGGAAAGGCCGTGAACGACATCGCGCGGTCTTGGCTCCGGGAAGAGGTCGCCGTATTTGTCAGAGTGTTACATATAGCGAAGGTGATTGCCTCGCTGTAATTCCCGTCTCCACCCAACTCCCGCCGACATCCGAGGACGACGATGACGAGGAGGTCACCATTGTATCGTCCCCTGATGAAACGACTAATGCAAGAGGGAAACCGCTGCAATCAGATTCAAGTCGTGCTGGTGACCCGTCTATATCAGTTTACGATGACGACGAGGTCGTTTTTCTTCCCTCTCATCCAGTAGCCCTGTCCAGAACCGCTATCAGGATTTCGGACCGACAGACGCTATCCTCAGTTGGCACAGCAGCTAACATGCTGTCCGCAGCCATCCGCGTGCACGAAGACCGGTTGGGGCAGGTGGAAATCGTAACGCTATTGCGTGATGACTTTCCAGAGCTGATGAGAGTCGGTCCATTATCCCGGTACGCGAATGGCGTTTGGTTTTCGGATACTGAAATTTTCGACTCTGTTCGAGCCGTGGTTGAACTTTCGTATCAGCGCTGCGATAGGCGAACAGTTCTTGCCCCGCACGGCTCCACGGCACTTCTTCTGCAGCCAGACCGTCCATCAGCGCTCCGCATCCTCGGTAGCTCATTTAATATCGACTATTTGCGGCGAATCCTACGAGATGCGCAGCTTTCCCAGGTTGGCCAGGTTCTCTTCCCCGTGAACTTGAATATGTCTCATTGGCTGTTGTTTGTGTTCAGGTGAGAGCCCCCACCCTTACCTTTTCACGGAAAATAAAGCATTCACATATTACACAGCCATTGCGCGTATGTCGACACAGTTACCGGATCCGGCGTGACTGTCTCATGTATTGTGGGCGTGCGTGTGTGTGTGAGCGTGTGTGTGTGTGTGTGTGTGTGTGTGTGTGTGTGTGGACATTCTTAGAACCAGGTCAAAAGCGATATACGTTCTCGATTCCATGGTTTCCTCAGACACCACGATATACAATAGAGGGGCCTCTGTTATAAAAGCAGTACTGGAAGGCTTGGGATATGAAGTGCTAACTGGCGTGACGGTAACCCACAACCCCCTCCCGCTCCCTCCAAACGATTTGCTATGCATGCACGCTTGCTTGCATTCCAAAACATTTTATAAACAGGTGTGAATCGCTTTACCCTATATTCCATATGTTTCACTCCCTCCCCCTGCTCCATACGCACAGACTCACTCACGGAGCTCTCCAATGCAATGCGCAGGTTCTCGATGCCGTTCAGCAGTCTGACACCTACAATTGCGGCAGGTTTGTCGTCATGAACTCGAAAATGCTTATTGTCCAGCTTAGCCATGCGGCCGAGGAAAGCGATCTCACACTGGATAAATCGTCTTATTTATACTCACACCAACAATTTGGCAGATTTTGCCGAGACTTGTTGCACGTAGTGATGATTGTTCTCTGCAAGCAACATTCCCTGACATGGAAAACCGCTTTCGCCGATAAGCGATTAATTGAACACCCTGACTTCCCGGACACTTTGGCATTGGCGAGGGTTTGGGGCGGCAGCCCAAATCACAAAGGTGTTCCCTTAGCTGCCATCCGTTGGCTTGTTGGTGTTGTTCCTGGTTTTGAGGTCTCGCAACACCGGGCCAAAGCTCAACGAGTATTAAGTATCGATGGGGAGGCGGTTATGGTGGAGTGTGGCGACCGCGAGGTCCTTCTACCTATGCGATGCTTTGCTCGTCGGGGAGCCGATGGACCCAATGGCAGCACACTTGGGGTGCAACGGCATTGCAAAGAATGTGCTCTCATCGGCGGTCGCCACCGTCGCCAAATGAAACGTGCACCTGATGGCTTACACCCACATACTAACGGCTCTGCGGTGCGTGTGCACTGCCTTCCTTGAAATCCCAGAAACAATTTACATTCCACGTCAGCTAACAGAATCAATATCTTTTCATGCAAGGACGAGACTAGCCGCTTTAAGACGGAGAATCGGGCGCTAAAATTTCAGCGAGACGCGCTTTTAGAGTTTGTGGCAGAATCTACATGCGTTTCAAGAGAAGACTTAATCGCTGCAATGGAGGGAGAGGGGCTTCAACAGCTAGGTAGGCGCCACATCATCCCAGCCATTGATGTTCGCGACGATACTTGTACCGCCGCGCAATGATAGACTGACCGCTATGTTTCTTATCCCCTGGTGAAGTACGCCAACGCGGCCTTGGACTGCCAGGCTGTGACGTGCGCAGTCATGGCCAACCGTCCAAGATACCAAAGTCCTGACCATGCTTACGACATGCGGGTTGCGCGCCGAGAGTACTTGCTGGTGTTTTCTCAGTCGGTGCATGTACTACTCAGCAGTTTGCAGAGTCAAAAATTATGTATGCGGGATTGTGATGGAACTGCCGCGTTCACTAACGCCCGGTTCAGCGGCATTAAGCGTAAAGAGAGGCGAAAGTCCGTAAAGCAGTATTATAATGCAGTGCTTTGAACTTTGTAATGCAAGTCGAATTCATACCTATTGCGTTATCAAGAAGCACATCCTCACACATTTGTGCTCATGTCTCAAAAGATCATGGCATCACAGCGCAACCTTAAATTCGCTCTTCGCTCTCCCCTCTTTCTAATGTACCTTCCCCTCCTCTATGTTAGTTCCCGCTTCGCCCTCCGCATCTCCCTCTTCCACGTCATGTACACACGTAAGTACGACTTCAAGTATACAAACTTGCCGGCAACCTAACATACCAAAACATGACACCCCCCCCCTCCCTTTTTGTCCCCCTTGCTTCCATCCCCACCGTTCTTCACTTTCGTACATCCTCAATAATATTGCACAAGGACGGATAGGCTTGTCTCCCTCCCCGTTCAAGCCCTCCCAATCCCCCACTCCTCCTCCCCTAACTACCTCACGCCATCATGCCTAAACCGCTAACGTGAGTTTGGGTGCGCATGAGCAGTGGTAAGGCGTACTCTTCGAATGTAGTGAGACAAGCCTGCCAATACCTGACATAGCACCGCAACCCCAACGCAGAACGTGATCCGCGCCTTTGTCTCCCTTCCACCCAAAACTCTATCTCGTTTGTCGCCTCACGACCACATTTACAAGGACGGTCTAATTCACTCAAGTCAAGTAGCCATGAGCCACTCTGAAGCAAGACACAACCCCCCCTCCCCCCCCCCCCCCCCACCTCCTTTTCACATGCATACCAATACCGGACATGGCACGGCAAACCTTACGCAGAACGTGATCACCCACTTTGTCCCCCTTCCACCCCACCCCCTTCTCTTTCGTACCTCCACAACTATCTTGCACAACGACGGTGAAAGTCACTCCGTAAAACAAGTATCCAACACACGACCACTCGGGTACAAATTCACGCTTGCACACACACAATCACGAGACATCAACCGCAAGGCAACATTTGGATCCCCTGCCGTTCCAAGCCCTCCTACTCACCCACCTCTCACCCATCCCTACCTCACGCCATGCCTTAACCGCTAACGTGAGTTCGGATGCGCATGAACAGCGGCAAGGTGTACTCTTCGAATCTAATGAGATAAGCCCATCTAACAATACATTATGTAGCACGGCAACCCTAACGCAGAACGTGACCCCCGCCTCCCCTTATCCCCCATTCAAGGGACAAGCATGCCAATACTTGACATGGTACGGCAACAGTAACGCAGGACGTGACCTCCCTTTGTCCCCCTTCCACCCCACCCTCTGATCTCCCCCACACCCCATCTATATTATCAGCCTCACGCCATGCCTAAACCGCTGATGTGAGATTGGGTGCGCATGAGAAGCAGTATGGCGTATGTACTCTTTGAATCTAATGAGACAAGTCAAGCTATCAATACCTCTCATGGCACGGCAACCCTAACGCAGAGCGCGACCCCCTCCCCGTGTCTTCCTTCCGCCCCTACCTCTTCTCGCTTTCGCACCTTCACAACCATCTTTACAAGGACGGTCAAAGTCACTCGAATAAAGTAGCTATGAACCACCATAAAGCGAAACTCGACTGCCCCAACCCCCACCCCTTCCCCCCCTTGGTCTCTGTTAGCACTAGCATCCCGTTGCCTTGTGTGTATGTACAAGCTAGCTATTTGTCACCCTAGTCCTTATTAGCAATATGATGTTAGCGGTACTCTATTCCCTATTAGTGGCGGTAGGCCGGCCCTGCCGGTGCCTTCGCTGGCCGCCATCTTACTCCTCTCACTACTCTAGTCACCCCAGCCGGCCCCCCTTGTGGGGCCGGCATGATCTCCGTGTAACTGTCCGTTTCCGATTCCGACAGTCTCCCTTCCACCCAACCCCGTTCCCTTTCGTACCTCTAGAACAATCTAACACAAGGACGATCAAAGTCATTAGAAGCAAGTAGCCAACATACAACCACTCGGGTGCATGAACGTTCACGTTTGCAAACTTAAAGACATATGGCATCATCATTAAAGCAATATATGGACCCCCTACCGATCAAGCTCTCGTAACCCTCTCCCCACCCCCACCCCCTTTGCCTCACGCCATGCCATAAACGCTGACGTGAGTTTGGGTGCGCATTGTCAGCGGCAAGGCGTACTCTTCGAATCTAGTGAGACAAGCATGCCAATACTTGACATGGTACGGCAACAGTAACGCAGGACGTGACCTCCCTTTGTCCCCCTTCCACCCCACCCTACGATCTCGTACCTTCACGACCACATTTACAAGGACACTCAAAGACGCTGAAACCAAGTAGCCATGAATAGCCACACCAATAATAGCGCAATACACGACCCTACTCTCACATTCCTCCCCCTTCTGTCCCCCTTCCACCCCACCCCCTTCTCTTTCGTACCTCCACAACTATCTTGCACAGCGACGGTCAAAGTCACTCCGTAAAACAAGTATCTAACATACGACCACTCGGGTACACATTCACGCTTGCACACATACAATCACGAGACATCAACAGCAAGGCAACATTTGGACCCCCTGCCGTTCCAAGCCCTCCTACTCTCCCACCCCTCACCCCCCCTACCTCACGCCATGCTTTACCCGCTGACGTGAGTTAGGGTGCGCATGAGGAGCGGGAAGGAGTACTCTTTGAATCCAATGAGATAGCCCATCTAACAATACATTATGTATCACGGCAACCCTAACGCAGACCGTGACCCCCGCCTCCCCGTGTCCCCCTTCCACCCCACTCCCTTTCTCTCCCGCACCTTCACAACCATCTTGCACAAACACGGTCAAAGTCACTTTGCAAAGCAAGTAGACAACATACAACCACTCGGGTACACATTCACATCTACATGAATACAAACATATAACATCAACATCAAAGCAACATTTGAGCCCCCTTGCCGTTCAAGACCTCCCATTCCCCCACACCCCATCTATATTATCAGCCTT
>JAPMLY010003603.1:12500-15497 GCA_026401115.1 Tetraselmis chui | reverse complement strand
ACGCACCATCATAACCCGCTGCAACGCAGGCATCCGCACACATCTCGGGAAAATTAAAGCACACAACCACTCACTCGGCAACGACCTCGCTGACGCACTCGCTAACCAGATAGCGGATGGTCAAACACCAAACACCACATACAACACAGGCTCGGACGTGTCCATCGGTCACTGGACCTGGCCTTACACCCTCATACCACAGACTCAAGGGGCACCCATACCATACATATACACAAACCTCAAAGCCGACGCACACACCCACAGCTGCAAACACACACTTACACCCCTCTCACAGACATCCAAACACGGCGCCCTCCTCGCCCGCGCCGCGGCAGACGGCGCCGACTTCACCTTCCACAAAAAACACACAACACTCACCAACACCCAATTCACCCACAAACAAGAATTCATATGGGGCGTCCACAACACCCGCCTCCTCACTCACAACCCCACCATGCGCTGTCCCATGTGTGGCCAATTCACCAGCAACGGCCACATGGCCGGTAACTGCCCATCCATGTCGGGCCTAAGACAGGACCGTCACAACAGCGCGCTACAACTCCTACTATCCCTCCTGGAACGCCACAACGGAGGACGCTGGGAGACTATCACTGCAGACTTCGGTAACAAACCCATCAAGTCTTTCACCCGCCCCACCCCCACCTACACCCCTCTTGACTGTCACCCCCCGCACCCCACCCACATGCCCACCCGCCTTGTTGACGCAGACGAAGGTCTCTCGCCCGACTCCCTAACCTCGTGCCCCGCTATCCTCCCCCCCGAAATCCTCCCTCCTGCACTCCGTCCCCCGGCGTACAAACCCGATTTCATACGCCTCCTCGAACCTCGCTACGTCGGTCACAACAACGGCCGCCGCCGATACTCATCTATCAGGAAAATACAGATAGGGGAATGGAAATACTGCACCGACCACAACCTCTCACACACAGCTAGCTTGATTAGGGACAAATACACACCCCTCGCAAATGCCATCCGAAACCACTGGCCAGGTACCGAAGTCGACATCTTACCCATAGTCATGAGCCGCACGGGCACTCCGCACTCGTCCACCATAGCAAGTCTCACCTCTCTCCTCACCCTCCGCACCGACCCTCCCGACAAACTAGTCACCAAAGCACGACTCGACACATCTCGCATCCTTTCTTCACTCCATGCACACACCGTCCAATGGCTGCATTATCTCCTCCTTGTCTACCGCACCAAATCACGCACGACCACTCGCCGAGCCTCCGCATAACGCACCTCCCCAAGCCATTCTTGCACACCGCTTTTAAACCGCTTCAGACCCTCCCCGGGGGGGAGTAAAACCCCCGACCACACTTGGAGAGGTTGGACATAGGTGGTTCACGGTCTAGCCCTGACTTGTAAGTTCCCTGTTTGACATAGTTGGGAGGGCCCAGAGACAACAGCCGACGCATCCGGCTTTTTGGTGAAAAACCGGCGCATACGGTACATGTTGTAAACAATTTCAATTTCAATTTCATGGCAACGGAGCCATCAACCAACTGGCATGTGTCGTTGTACTCGTCAAAGGTCTGGCGCATGTAGTGGACATAGTCACTGAGTGACTGACCAGGGCGCTGTCTGACCGTCAGGTTGTCTAAGAGGGACAAGGAGCGAGCAAAAGACCGACAGTCGAGGCGTTCACAAAGGATGTCCCACGCGGCAGCGGCGCAGTCAGGGCGTGCTGGAGAAACGCATTTCATGGCTTGGTCAGCGCGCTTATTCGCGCTGGCTGCATGGAGAAGCAGCGTGTAGGCGTAGTGTTGCGCTTGTTCGTCGAGCCAGACGCCGGAGTCGCGGATGGCCAGCTGAGGAATGAGGTATGCGGCCTTGATGGAGAGGAAATTAAGGAAGGTCCTCTTCCATTGCTTGAAGTCCGTGGTCGGGCACATGACGGGGACCGACATCTTCATGGACCGGTTGAGGACGTCCTTGTCGAAGCCGGGGGCTTCGTGTGCCGCCCGGTTGATGACCACCGGGTCAATAGTGGGGCGACGACGGCCCCGGGGGGTGGGGTAGCCATGTTGGAGTGGGGGAGAGTGCCGGCCATGAAAGGGAGGAGGTGGTCCACCGGGAAAGGGAGAGCGGCCGGCCATGGGACGCGGAGGGCCGTACGAGTGCGGGTGGTCACGGTGGTCACGGTAGGGGGGGATGAGATGAGAGGGCGCCTCCGGGATGTGGGGGCCGGGGTGGTGAAGGGCATATCCGGCGTGGGGGAAGGGGGGAGGTGGTGGGAGGTGATCGACCCGAATGGCGTGACGCGAGGGGTCGTAGTGCGCATCGGCACGCGCGGGCTCGCGGGGCGCATCGTGGCGGCGCTGTGCGACTGTGGGGTCGCCAACAGGGGCTGCAGCAGCAAAGAGTGTTTCTGCGTCCGGGGTTACGAAACCAGGCTGGGGATGTTCAAGCAGGTGGAGGGTGTGGCCGTCGTGCCTGTCCCGGACGGGTTCGAGTTGGGCATCGTGGCGGCGCTGAGCTACAGGGGGGGTGCGGATTAGCACCCGCAGCAGCAACAGCACCCTCGGCCGACTGCGAGTCGAGACGAGCTGTTATGTTCGCCACTTGCGCAACGAGCAGCGCGAGAGTATCTCGGGGGTGATCGAGGGTGCTCTGGTGAGAGCCTGACTCAAGGGAACCAACAAGTGAAACAGGCGGGTTTTTCTGCGCCATTTCGACAGAGGGCAAAAAAGAAAGAGCTGGATGAAAAACAGGCAGCGGTAAAAACCGCTAGCCGGACTCGTGCCTAACAGCGGTACGCAAAGAGACGGCCTGATGCCCGCCGACCCCTCGGCCTGTAGCCCCGGGGTGTCTCAGAGCACCTTTTCTGTATCCTCCACCCAGTGTGAGGCACAAGTCGAGGCCAAGGCCAGGACAAGTGGAGCGCTGCGCTGGTGGGTGATTCGCTAGGCGAGGATAAAAATTAAAAATAAAAGGTAAGCTACGGCTGGCGTGCGACCTGTGGATGCGTATTCA
>JAPMLY010003603.1:0-7500 GCA_026401115.1 Tetraselmis chui | reverse complement strand
ACGGCGAGCGGGACCTTTCGGTCCCATCAGGCAAGCAACTTACCCACATGCACTTATTTAGAGGCGGCTACCTGCTTGGCCAGCTCCGTCAAGAAAGCCGTGGCGTGGCCGTTGAGAGTACCAAATTTCATGACTGCAAAGGGAATGAAGCGGATGTCGGGGCGACTCCTCACCCCCTCCGAGTAGTTCTTGAACTTGGTCTTCTCATTTATATCACCACGGCGTAGAGCGACTTCAGGAGACGGGGGTGTGGCAGTTGGCATGGTGTTAGCAAACTGCGAGCACACTTATGTTCTGTTTACTTGTTGTTGTTGTCTGTGCACAGTGGAAGTGCAAATGGAGGAAAGGATGATAAGATGCTTCACGGTTTAGTACTTAAAATTATATTGTAATTGGACAATGGAATTGTTAAATGGTTTTGTCACCTCCCTCTACAACATTAGGATGAAATGGCTTTCGCCTAGCTATCTTGCACATGTTCTCGCTTGGTCTACGTGTCAGGTGCTAGGGCTCTCCAACCGTTAATAGTAGACTAAGCGACGCGGCTCGTCTAGCATTGGAAACCTCGTTTAGCATTGGAAACCTCATTCGGCGCGTCGTATGGTTGGTTAGCTTTATTGTGCGTACTTGTGCGTACCGGGAGGTACTAATAGTACAGCACGCATGAGAACCCATATTGAATTGCAGTAGCGACGTACCCACGATGTACGTCCTTCCGATGGAAAAGCACGAATTGGAATTAGTAACGAGTACATATACAATGTCATGTAATGTACTGTTGCATGATTGTACTCGTCACATAAGGCTAGAAACGCCGAACAAACCGGAAACCACGGCATCAAGAGCAAGTTTTGAGCTTCGGATGCCATGATAGTGAAAGACATCCACGTCCGAGGGGAGGCCGTCGTTGCCGTTGGGGAGTTGAACTAACATCGTGGGGTATGTGAGAACCTCAACGCCAACCCCGAGTGCGCCTCGAACCTCGGAGATTATTTCCGCAAGGGCCGTCACCAACTAAGAATGAGCGGTGTGGACCGAAGCACCTCCGCCGCATCGAGTCAAATGGTCAGCAAAAGTAGTGGCCCACGCATCATCCGACATGTCAACACCCGCCGACGCGAACGCACCCCGCATAGCTTGAACCGAGAGATGGCAAGAAGCACAAGATGCGAGAGAGCGTAGAGTAGAGAGGATGCGGGATGAGGGTAGGCCGAAGATGCGACATACCGCGACGCGGAAGACGGCGTCGTAGTGCTCAACGACATTGTTACTGAGCTCGCCTAGGCGACCCGAAGTAGGCGGGTCCGAAGCCAAACACGCAAGGGCGCCGTGGCCTAGACGAGATACAAAACGCGTAGACTCCGGCCGAGCGCGGATAGTAAAACATAGGAGCGAGCTTCGCGAAGCGAAGCAAGTTTATGCGCTTAGTGATGTAGGCTTGTAGCATTGGAAAGATGTCCGTGGCAAACCCATAAAGGGTAAAAGGGGAACGAGCGAGGGCGTAAAGATTGATACTTAAAACTTAATTACAAGGAAACCAGTGACAACCAACATCATCCCATTTAATAATAAGGACACGAATAAGAGGCAGACGCAAGCTTGCATAGAGTGACACGCGCTTGGACACGCTTCCTACTCGGAGATAACTGGACCGAGCGAGATAACCCCCCCCCCCCCCCCCCCCCCCCGCCCGAAGTTCAAATCCAACGCTCCTGTGAAATGAACTCTATGGGGAAGTCGCGGCTGGTAAGTATTGTCCGCCTGCTACCCTTGCACACTCGCGTTACCAAGTTCCAAATGTTCAACGTATTGTGTTTTAAAAACGGGGTGAGTGGTGCTCGCCTCGACAATGACTGCGGTGCTGCGGTTCAGGCTACGACGCTCTACAATACCTCGCTTCTCTCCAGTCGGTTATGTAGCGCTTCTAGGGGTGTTCACAGTGACGACAACGCGAGTGCCCAAACGGGCGACAGCGAAGCGTCTGCACGTGCGGTCGAGGCGACGGGGGCGGTGCGGCGGTCCAGCGAGTTAGATCAACTGGCGAGGAGCAGCCAAGCCTCAGAGGTTCCCCCCTGTTGCGTTCCATCACATGTGATTGTGGACTGTGTGAATTCTCAAGTGCTGATGCGTCACGGCATGTTGTTCCTACAGATGGCTTCTTTCGGTTTTTACTTGGGTCAGCAGAGGATGAGCAAGGTGACGGCTGAGTCGATGCCACCGTTGTCCAAATACTTTGGACAGTAGTAAGGTATCTGATATGATGGGCATTTTAACTTACCGTTGAAATTCTAAAACCTCGCAAGCCTGTGTTTCAGACTTCGCGGCCAGATTTGAAGTATTTTGTGGATGCCGAGCAAGAAAACTTGCGCGACGCGAACGAGATGGTGCTTCGGTGTGTCTCGCATACTTTCAGCTCGTTTATGCTTTTGTCCAAACAACGGCCCAAACTATCCAAATTCACCAAACCTGTCATTGCGCAACAGGTACCGCGCGCGGCCGTCGCTACTCCAGCCAGCGTGCATGGCTCTCGGGTATACCATCGGCATGGTCTCTTCGTTGGGGGGCCGAAACGTGTCGCTCGCTGCCGCTGGCGCGATGCGTGACGTCGCTCTGGAACACTACAACGACGCCATGCGAAATATGATGGAGAGCGGCAACTACGAACAGGCGAGTGGACAGCTCCCTATCTATTGAGCCACTGACACTGGCGAACCTTACTCAACCCGCAAACGGCTCGCTAAACGCTAGCACGAGTGCATGGCAGTGTCGCTGTCGCACTTTTCCGAAACGATAACCCAACTCGCTACGCTAGACACTTCAGGACGGTCAATGTGTTTTCAACTACAGTTTCTACGAGTTAACCATCGTCAGAAGGTGAACTGTGACGTACGGAAAGAAAGCAATTACTGTGGTGGCTCGCGTACGCTACAGGAAGAGACCCTCCGTAAACAGCTAAAGCAGCTGCGCGACGCTGATCGCGCGCCGGAAGACTCGCCCCGGGTAAGACGGCTAACTCCCGGCCGAACCAAGACCCCCGCGCTGTGGCTGTCTCGATAGCTGCAAACTCGGCACTGTCATCATGATATGACTCAGTGCGTTGGATGTGTCTTTTGATGCTAAGAGTTTTGTGCCCGTGCGACCAGGCACCCAGCATCGAAGCACTCGCCAACCCGAAGGAGCTAACCGCGATGGATGCGGTGGGCGCCACCGTCCGCGGACTGACAGAGATCATGCTCGGTGCCTCCAGAAGGCTGTGATATCCATTCCACCCCCCACCCCTTAGTGCGAGCTTTCCATCGATGAGCCCATCCACAGCTGCGTGTGAGCAAGCTCCAGAGAAAAGTACCGAGCCAAATACTCTGCCTGATCCACCGTGCATTGCCTAACATTTGTGCTCTCTCTCTCTCGCACTAATTTGTAAAGATAGTGTCACCACATTATGACATTGCCCACATACCGTTGCATGGAGGCAGCTCAGCTGCGCTGGCGATTGTTTGGGTTAGATGCGGTTACAGTTTCATGTTCATGTGGTGAGTAGCCTCCCCGTATCGATTACGACGGATGGGATGGCAAGAATGGCGGCAGGGAGTCGAAGCCGTCTAAGTAAGGACACTAATAAGCAGCTGCATCCGTCTGCTGCGATGGAAGAGCCGCGGGTGGCTATGCGCTACGTGGTCTGTTATGCCTGGCGGTGGTGTAGAGTGCTCACGAGAGGGAGTTCATGACCGTCCGGATGCCGTGCTCGATGGTGGCGGAGTCGAAGGAGGCTGGGGTGGCGAGCTGGATGCGCGAGCCAGTGATGGTCTCATACAAAAGGATGTAACGGCGGGAGAGCTCAGAGACGAGCTCGACGGGCGCCTCCGGCAGCACTTCGTCCTTATAAGGGTCGCAGTGGTCACGGAACCAGAGGCGGAGGAACTCCTTATCGATGTTCTCAGGGCTCTGCCCGCTCTCGAACCTCTCCTGGTAGGTGGAGGCGACCCAGAAGCGGGAGGAGTCGGGGGTGTGGATCTCATCGATGAGCACGATGGTTCCGTCCTTGAGCTTTCCAAACTCGTACTTAGTGTCAACAAGGATGAGGCCGCGCTTGGCAGCCTCCTGCTGTCCAAATGCAAACAGCTGCTTGGCCGCGCGCGCACACACCTCGAGGTCCGCCTTGCACATGAGCCCCTCGTCCACGATGCCGCGCAGGTCGATGGGGATGTCGCGTACGCCCTTTGTGGTTGGTGTCAGTAGGCTCTCGGGAAGCTTCTGCGACTTCTGCAGCCCATCGGGGAGTTGATTGCCGCAGTAGTTGCGGACGCCGTTGAAGTATTGCGTCTGGATGGAGGTCTCCGTGCTTCCGGTCATGTAGCCGCGCATCACAAACTCAACAGGGAAAACCTAAGCACAGCCCCACCGCACTATATTCAGCCACCACTCATGCGCGCCTGACACTTTCATGCGCATGAGATAACCGTCGGTGATTGGGAAAGTACGAGAGGGTGGGATGATGGGATGGATAAAGTGTTACCTTGGCCTTCTGCATCACGGTGACGTAAGGGTGGGGTGAAGCCACAAAGGCGTTTGGGATGATATGCCTGGTGTTCTCAAACCACCACACGCTGGTCTGGTTGAGCACCTGCCCTTTGAAGGGAACCGCGCACAGCATGCGGTCGAACGCTGACTGACGGTCCGACGTGACGGAAATGATGAAGTCGCCGGAGTCGTACACATCGCGCACCTGCCACGCCGCCGTATTCAACGTGTTAGAGGACTCCACAGTAAAGCCAAGGGTCAGGAAAAAATCCGGCGATGTGGAGGGGGTCGTTTGCCTTGCCGTTGCGGATCAGCTCGCCCACGTTGAGGTCGACCTTTACGAGCGCCTTCCTGTTAACAACGGCGTCGCGAATCTGCGCCTCCAGCTCGGGATTCCGACCCCTTGACTCCTCTACAAAGCTTGGGCCGGCTGGGATGGCCGCGGCAGAAACGGCGAGGGCGCGGCTGCTTCTTCTCACGGTTCGCGGAAGAGCGTGAACTGAAAAGGGCGAACGGGCAGGACACGTTGGGATGAGGTCGGTCAAGTCGAAATAGGATCTCCGTTCTGTGATGAAGAATGTCGGAAACAGTCGAAACGGAAAGACGGATGTCTTCCAGCCCCAACACAACAGCTTCGCGCGTGTTGCGCAGAACAGATACAGCGATACGATAAGCCAACCATAGGTGCATGTGGCCAATGAGGGGTAAGTCGTCGTGAGTGCGGGCATAAACTGGTAGGCGCAAAGACAACCCTAAAAAGTCGAGGTTATCTCCGCAACGGCAGAACTTGCTTTGGACCTGTACTTACCAGGCCTGAGAGGACGGAAAGTCGCGGGTGCCTTCAAACTCTGACGCGAGCTCAGGCTGAAGCTATGCCTGTGCACTGCACGGGCAGCCGTGGTGGAAACGGTGGCGGACAACATTTCGGGAACCAGCGGACGAAAGAGTTGCGAAGGAATGGGAATGCCAGATCGCCGGAGGATGGCGGCTCATATCAGCGCCGACACTTAACCACCTTCTTCAGCCACGTCGGCGCGGGCGCTGATTAATCAATTTAAAGTTGTCGTGCAGATCACCGGACAAATAAAGCTTTATTTTCTTTCCAGTACATATTCGTATGTACATTGTATCACGTTCGGGAAAACGTGCAGCAATTTGGAACGCAATTTCATTCATCGACTTATTTGTGAGCGTGTTCTCGGCTTTCCGGGGTCTATCCGTACAACACGTTTCGTCGCTTCGCAGGGCGGAAGACTCCACGTCATCATGAAAACCCGCAGGGTTACGATGCAAACTAGGGCTTGTTTGTTTCCTGATGTACTGTAGTATCAAAACTGGTGTCTCGGAAATCCGCCTCATCTACAGGTACCTGTACTGCTGTTCGCCGGCGTGAGGAAGCAACGCGCTCAACGACTGTGACAACTCACTCAAAATGCTTTTGATCCCATCGTCACACCGCGCCGCGTTAGGAATATAAAAGCGTCACAACTTTGCCGATTCTCAGTCAGTGTCTCCGTTGAATTCGTATCACGCCCACGGTCATTCAGTTTCCTTTCCTTCCGCGTATAACACGATGCCGGCCACTGTGCTCTCCTCCTCCGCCGCTGTCGCTCGCACTGCGGCAGCCGGACGCTCGTCTTCCCGTGTCTCAACCTCTTGCTCCGCCAAGCTGGGCCGTGTCACCCCGAGAAACGCAAGCCTGCATATCGCTTTCAGGTACACATATGTGGTTCTAACTTGTCTCTGTGTAATGACTCCACGCGATGAAGACTACTCTGTTGGTGGCTGTCGGGGAGGACCTGTTGTTCTATTGTCCGCCGACATCGCCGCCGCCAAAACCCTAAAATATTTTCCGAAACCGCGCATTCGCTCACCCAAGTCGTGGCTGCCGGCCCTCCACCACCCAAGTGAGACTTTGTGATTATCCCGCTTACTAGTTTGCCACTTGTGTTTTATGTATATGTAGTGAGCAAAGTTTTGCCCGCGGTGCCGCCCTGACTGCGAAGCGCGCGGACTCCCGCCGAGTTGCCTCTCGGGCCCAGTCCACTCCCGTTCAGGCCTACGGCCGCCAGATCGACGTGTGCATCGTGCTGGGCTCTCGTTCGGACCTACCCATCGCGGAGAAATGCGTGAAGGTAATGAAGGACTTCGGCATTAGGTATGAGTTGCGTATCGCCAGCGCACACCGCGCCCCGAAGTACCTCGAGTCCATCGTGGGCGCCGCTGAGGCCGACGGCTGCAAAGTGTTTATCGGAATGGCCGGCGTCGCGGCTGCCCTTCCTGGCGTCCTGGCTTCCATGACTGGCCGGCCTGTTATCGGTGTCCCCTGCGGTGGCAAGGTCCCCTACGACAGTCTTCTCTCCATCGTCCAGATGCCCCCCGGCATGCCCGTCGCCACTGTTGGCACCGACCGCGGCGACAACGCGGGCGTGCTGGCGGTCCAAATTCTGGCCACCTCCGACCCGGGCCTTGCCCATCGCTTCTCCGCGTACAGGACAGACATGACCGAGAAGGTCATTGCCGACGACAGGGCAACCACCGCCGAGTATGGTATGTAGGAAGATTACACCCCGTGTCAACTCGAAGCGAACTAATATCGCGAGCGGAATATATAAAAGTAGAAAAACATTTTTCTGTAATTTGATATGATTCCAATTATGACTAGCCATGGATATGCCCCATCCGCGTCTCCACGTCGACCGAACTGGATGGACACTCTACCTCGACGTCAATCGTAACAGCTGTGCAGCTTTTCATTACATGTGTCAAGGGCTCTCGCACTCGTTCGCAGCACGATACACGACATTTTGACGCGGTTGGGCCGAAATGTTCAGATTCCCCTGCATTTTGGCCCTCATGCTCTGCAGCTCCCAGTCTTGTTCAAGGTCACTGGGGTTGGGCTCCGTGGGCGGGATGAAGCTCGGCGCAGTTTGCTGCCTAATCCCCTCCCAATCGATGCCATCAAAGAACGGGTGAGCCTTC
>JAPMLY010003602.1:0-14444 GCA_026401115.1 Tetraselmis chui | reverse complement strand
GGGGGGGGGGGCGGGGGGGGGAGAGAGAGAGAGAGAGAGAGAGAGAGAGAGAGAGAGAGAGAGAGAGAGAGAGAGAGAGAGAGACGGAATAATGTATAAGAAATTTGAAAAATACATGGGAACCTATGCATGAGGCCCTATGCACCCCCCACATGAATGCGCGACATGTTATGGAGCTCCGTGACTGTTTCGTTACAAGTCAGCATGGCTACGCTACACGTTATGGAGCGGGCGGTTGCCCCCATCCCGAAGGCCGTATTGACTGCCCAACCTAATAAGCGCATTGCGTCACGCATGCGCAAAATACCAAATTTCCGGGACTGGGTACAATGGAAACTGAGTGTTTGGGTGTGAACATTGTCTATCCTCTTCTTTTTTTGGGTGGGGAGTTAGGGTTGCGTGCAGTTCCTCTTTTGACTGGGTACAATGAACATAAATGACGAGTCTGAGAATAGAGGCGTTACTCGCGGAAAAGTGTCCTCCGCGGTACGACGTATTTTCACGAAACAGAGTGTGAGCGGTCTCCCATCGCCCGCCTCACTCATTGTTTTCTTTCCTCACTGCCAGCGGGAGGCGGCCCCATACTGCCCCTGCGCAAAGTCGGCGCGTGTCAGAGGGACGGGGTGGCTGAGTGGACATAGTGACTTTCAGAGAAACTAATTAGACGATTTATATTATATGTGCAAAGGATAGGCATCTCGTATTTATTAAATAAATGTTTAACCAATCAGAGTTTTATTTTCGTTTTCTTTTTTTCTATTTTCAGACAGGGGAGGAGTTTGGAGGTCGGACCGTGTTGTAAATGGAGCCCAGTGTCTTTTCGGCATCCTTTGAGCCGTAGGCCACCGCCTTTTTGAAGCTGCGCACCGCCTCCTCAATGTCGCGCGCCACCCCCTGCTCACCCACGCAAGCGCGAAATCAGCCAACCCCACGTCAACCCTCGATACTTTACTCACACGCACGCACTTACAAACACACGCGCGCACGTACTTATACACCCACATACACACTTCCTTTAAGAGGCGTCTATCACCGACGACAACCGCTTCTCTGAGTTCCTCAAAATCGTATTCAAATGCACTGATAGTGTTTATGGTCTCAAGTTTGTCGGGCGATGGGGTGGTCATCAGTCATCAGAAAGAGCTATCCAGTCAACAAAGCCTCGACCTTTGAGAACCATTGCAGTAAAACCTTACCACCCAGTAAAGAACTAGCCAGCATCAGCATTCTGACACATCACCAAAAAGAGGGAATGAACATACCATGAATGACTGTTGGCTTATAAGACCTTTCACCATATTTTCATGACTGATCTGTATTCATTCACTTTCTACTCGATTAGAACTTATGGGATGTGGGGCGCGGAGGGGTACCTCGCCATCGAAGAGGATAAAGCCGAGGATGAGGAGCGACTTGCCCGCCACGGCGCATGCTGTGTCGGGGCGGTCGCTCAGGTTGCGCACAGCACGTGACAACCAAAAGTAGGCCTCCTCCCCGTCCTGCGACATGTTGCACGTTCCCTGCACACACACATTCCCAACCATGAGCACACACACTCACTCACACACAGCGACGAACACCCACCCACACACACGCATTCCCAACTATCATCACTACACGCACACACACGCACACACACACACACACACACACACACACACACACACACACACACACACACACACACACGGTGGCCCACAACACCTCCTCTCTGACTCGCTCACACAGAAAAGCATAATAATAAAATAAAGCAGCAGTGTAAACGGTGACATAACGGATTCACTGTAAGTTGTGATAGTGATGGTGGGACTACGCATGGCATTGCCTTATAGTATGCCTCCCCCAGACGGAGCTGCGCCCTTCGGTACCCGTTCTTGGCCGCCTTCCGCCAGTACTTCATGGCCGAGTTGCCCATGCCCTGAGCCACCACCGCCCACTGTCAGCCACCGCCCTCCCAAACAACGACACGAGGAGAGCAAAAGACGCACAGCACAAAGCAGACAGCGCGCATCCACCGCCCCACCCTCCCCTGCGTGCACTCAACAGAGCACGGCACTACAGTGAGGGAAGGAGGGTCCACCTGCAGGTCCAAAAGGACGGCGAGCGCATAGTTTGCCGATGCATTCCCGTCCTCGGCCGCCTATCGCACAAAAAACAAATGAGATGCATTAGTAACAAAGGGCACCCGAGCAGTTTGGGTATACATCCACCCGTCAGCGTTCATAGGGGTACTGCAATGTGATGCATTGGAAGGGGAAGGGGAGGATGGGGAGGGAGGGTTGGATGGTGGGGAGAGGTCGGCCCACCTTTTGCACGAGGAGTGGAAACGGCGGACAACTCATCATTCGCAACATTTGCGACGGCACCTGTCGCCTCACTCTGCCAAAGGGCCTGCGGTGCATCAGCTCTCCCCACTGTCAGCCGTCACTAAAAACACCCACCCGCCCATCCTCATCGACCCCCACACACGAAGCAGTGATGAAACGAGTACTAGGCGAAAATAACCAAATATCATGTTTTGTAAATGATCGGAATATAAATATTTCGAACGGCCCGAGGGTTAGAGTGGTAACAGCGCCGTCCCCACCTGGCCTCGTTGACGGTGAACCTGAGGTCTTTGAGCAGCCCAGGGTGGAAGCAGACCAGCTCTCGCCACGGCTTACATACCGAGGATGCCACGAGAATGTCGCGGCAGTTGCCCCCGTCCGCCGTCAACTCGTCACCGCCCCCCACACCATCGACCGTACCGCCAGCCTCGTCCACAGTCGCCAAATTCGACGCGCCGAGGACACAGTAGTGCATGATCTAGGGTTCACGCAAGGTTGCGGGATGGAGCTCGGTCAGAGTGCGACGGAATACGATTGATGGACTAATAAGGAAGCGCCGTTTCGAATGTTAGGGTTCAAGTTAGGGTATAAACCTGGTAAAGAATCTCTGGTGGGAGGTGGTTCCAGTGCGACGTCATCACCAGCGCATCCGCCTCCTCGCAGTGGCCATGCGGCGCCTTCTCATCAATACTGGTCCTCCGGGAGGCCATCGTCGGCAGTTACCCTCCTAACTCTCTCTCCCCCGCGCGCAGGCCTGCGGGAATTCCGAGCGAAGTAGTCAGCAGTGGCAAACAAATTGTACTGCTACTGCGACATCAATAAAGATGACAGAAAAGAGCGCGGCCGACGAATGAAACAATGCAATTCTGCGAAGTGAGCGGGGACGGACTCTTTGCGGCCGCGCAAAGCAAAAGTCGCCCGCCAAGACTCCCGAACGGATTTGACTCCTGGTTATGTAGGTGTCCTCCTGATGCGCTGAAACAGAGGGTATAGGTGGGGCACGGACGGGCAGGGGTTGGGTGGCGGGAGGGGGAGGGAGGTGCGCAGCAGATATATCATCAGTACACAATACCCGTATATAAGTAACGTCAGCGCTCGGAAGCGAGCCGTCCGTACACTTTGATGACGCGCGGTGAGTTGGTGACTCTCGCGTACAGTAGTTAAGTACAGTGTCATAATTGCACTGAAATACGGGTACCCCGCTGTGCTGCCTGATACATAATTATATGGTGATGAGTTTTATTACAAAGAAATTACGGGTACATAGTAATGACTTATTTATTTTACGTAGAACTATAATTAAGATCCCAGTTTAATTACACAGTTTAATTACACATTATCACGGTTGCACCCACAAGACGATGACGACCTCGCGGACGTGTTCCCGGATCCCTTCTCCCTCCCTCGTATCAAACTCCGTGCTTCGGAAGTTGATATTATGGAGGTCGTTGCTAGATGCCCTCGAAAGTCTAGTCCTCACGTCGACGGTTGGAGGTTTGACGCTCTTCGCGCGTTGGGTTCCCCTTGCACTCTCACCGGTTTAGCCGAAGCCATCGTGAATGCAGAAGTTCCACCAGGCGTTGCCTCATTCCTTGCCTCTGCCAGACTTATCCCGCTAGACATACTTGATCCCGAGCAACGACGCGCACAAGAGCAAGAACTTCGCGACCAAAAGGGGACGTTGCGCCCGATTGGAATTGGCTCCGTTTTAGTTCGTTTCGTGAATCGCGCGCTTCTCGCCGTAATTGGTGACGAAGTGTCTCAATGGTTGGCTGCTCGGCACCAATTTGGGGTCGGCGTCCGCGGCGGGGCTGAGATCGCAAATTTCATGGTTCGAGCCGCGCTTTACGCTTCACCGAACTGGGCGGACATGCAAAGCGACGCATCCAACGCGTTCAACAAGTTCTTGCGGCGTCCCTTGTTTGAGGAGTTGTCAGCAAATCCCGCGCTTCGACCGTTGCTCCGCTTCGCTACTATGTTGTATGGCCGTCCATCTACCTTGTACGTTTACGATTCATCAAATGCTCACGGCCCGGCCATGTGCATCCCGAGTATCCGTGGAGTCCACCAAGGTTGCGTTCTCGGGGCCATGTTCTTCGCAATAGTTGCCTCCCGGGTATACAAACAGTTGGCTGCGATTGCCCCGAACGAATCCGTTGTCTGCGGTTATTCTGATGATGGTCACTTCCTAGGACCCCCTGCGTCTCTCGTGGCTATTGGCGACGCTATGCCGGAGGCGTATGCTAGCGTTGGCCTCACAGTAAGCATCCGCAAGAAGTGTTTGTATTCCTCTTTGGCTTTCGGTGATGCTTTCGATAACTGACCCGACGGCCACATCATGCGGGGAGTAAATATCTCCACGGAAGGGACGAAAGTATTGGGGGGGCCAATGGGTACATCCGATTTTGCTCGAGACGTGTTCGAAATGGCCTTAAGTAAGTATGAGGCCTACGGCGAACGTCTTAGGGGTCTAGCGGCCCACCGGCACTGTCACACTGCACTTCGTATCCATCAACATTGCAACCGCCGCTTCGGACACTTTGCCCGTACATTCCTCCGAGGTCTTGGCAGGGGCGAGGGCTAAGGCGACACCGTCGTAACCTTCCTCGAGCGCGCTGACAATGCCACCCTAGATGTGGCGGCTGAGATATTGGGCCTTCCCGCAGCTAGCCTACCCCGCAACACTCGCTCCGAGATGTCTCTTCCCATACGTTTCGGAGACATGGGGATGGGGGATTTGGTTGCCTTGGCGGATGCGGCCCATGTCGGAGCGGCCGGTTTGGCAGTGGGCTCAGCTATCCATTTCCTTACAGCACAAGATGCTCGCGTGCGCGTGGATTCCCAAGACGAAGTTCCAATGGAGCCGACCATGTATGGACGGTTAGCGACTGCTATGAGCACAGCGGTGTCCCGAAGGCATGGTACACCGGACGGAGACGACGGCGATAACGAACCCATGTGGTCGTTAGAACTCGCTTCGTTGTGGGCGCGCTTAGATGCTGCGTGCGGTTCTCACGCTCTCGCCGAGTCTCAACCCTTGATACCCACAGCCTCAGCGATGCTCCCCCCGCAACGTCCTATGGTGGCTCGCGCAGGCTGCGTAGCCGAAGCCCGATCAAACAACGAGTAAACTGCTCCGTCCCTTGATGGCCTATTCTCACTCGTCCTCCTTTCTGTGTTTGCCACGGACATCCAACCAAAGCTACAAGCCGACATCAGTGAGCGCGTCAACTTGCTTCGCTTCGCGGTCTGTCGCATCTTCGGCCTACCCTCATCCCGCATCCTCTCTTCTCTACGCTCCCCCACTGCTTGTGCTTCTTGCCATCTCTCGGTTCAAGCTATGCGGGGTGCGTTCTCGTCGGCGGGTGTTGACTTGTCAGACGATGCGTGGGCCACGGCTTTTGCGGACCATTTGGCTCGTTGCGGCGGAGATGCTTCGGTCCACACCGCTCACTCTTAGTTAGTGACGGCCCTTGAGGAAATTATCTCCGAGGTTCGTGGCGCACTCGGGGTTGGCGTCGAGGTTCTCACAGATCCCACGATCTTAGTTCAACTCCCCAACGGCAACGACGGTCTCCCCGCGGATGTGGGTGTCTTGCACTATCACGGCATTCGAGGCTCAAAACTTGCCCTTGATGCCGTGGTTTCCGGGTTGTGCGGCGTGTCTAGCCCCCCGTCACCGGAAGTCGCTCTCCGCCATGCTGAGAAGACCAAGTTCGAGAAGTACTCGCAGGGGGTGAGGAGTCGGCCCGACATCCGTTTCATTCCCTTTGCAGTCACGGAATTTGGTACTCTCGGCGGCCACGCCATGGCTTTCTTGACAGAGCTAGCCAAGCAGGCAGCCGCATCTAAAGGGATACATGTGGGCAAGTTGTTGGCCTCCTTGCGTCGAAAGGTCTCTCTTGCCGTCCATGTTGCTCATGCGGACAACGTCTTGCGCGGTTTGTCCGCCGCTGCGGACGGCTTGGAGGCCGCTTCTTCCTCGGCAGGGATGCCTTCTCCTGCCACGGCGGTCTTCACCCGCGCCATGGGCCGCAAGCGTCCCCGTGCTTCCTCGAGCGGCGCGTGAGGCGCCGCTTGTCGCCTCCACGTGTTGCATTCTCGGCGTGGCCTAGGAGTTTCCTTAGTTTAATCTGCTAGGTTTGTGCACGATGTAGTGCTTTCCTTTTGATGTGCTTTGGATTCCGTGATCCTCTTGTCACTCTTGCCCTCTTGTTTCCCCTCCCACTTTTCTTGTCCGTGCTCATCTTACTCTTCTTGTAAACAACTCAAACTTTAATTATATAGGCAGTAGTGGAAATCACTAAACAAAAATACTCTTACAAGAAAAAGCAGCATAAGCCATCAAACCAACAGAAGAAAAGATGAGGAAAAAACATAAGCCCAAGGAACAGGAAGACATGCCACAGCATCAGCACTGCCCTCCTCCAAAGCATTGCGGAGATAGGAACCCAAATCACTGCAAGCCGGAAAAAAGTTTAAACGAATAATAATAATAACTGCATGCAAGAGGGTGGTGCCGCATTTGTTGCGTGCCTCCGTGTTCCGAGGGCTCAAGCTTCTGTGCTTGTTATGTTTTATTCTTTACTTGTGCATTCCACTACTTGTTCGGTCCACACCGCTCACTCTTAGTTAGTGACGGCCCTTGCGGAAATCATCTCCGAGGTTCGTGGCGCACTCGGGCTGGCGTCGAGGTTCTCACAGATCCCACGATCTTAGTTCAACTCCCCAACGGCAACGACGGTCTCCCCGCGGATGTGGGTGTCTTGCACTATCACGGCATTCGAGGCTCAAAACTTGCCCTTGATGCCGTGGTTTCCGGGTTGTGCGGCGTGTCTAGCCCCCCGTCACCGGAAGTCGCTCTCCGCCATGCTGAGAAGACCAAGTTCGAGAAGTACTCGCAGGGGGTGAGGAGTCGGCCCGACATCCGTTTCATTCCCTTTGCAGTCACGGAATTTGGTACTCTCGGCGGCCACGCCATGGCTTTCTTGACAGAGCTAGCCAAGCAGGCAGCCGCATCTAAAGGGATGCATGTGGGCAAGTTGTTGGCCTCCTTGCGTCGAAAGGTCTCTCTTGCCGTCCATGTTGCTCATGCGGACAACGTCTTGCGCGGTTTGTCCGCCGCTGCGGACGGCTTGGAGGCCGCTTCTTCCTCGGCAGGGATGCCTTCTCCTGCCACGGCGGTCTTCACCCGCGCCATGGGCCGCAAGCGTCCCCGTGCTTCCTCGAGCGGCGCGTGAGGCGCCGCTTGTCGCCTCCACGTGTTGCATTCTCGGCGTGGCCTAGGAGTTTCCTTAGTTTAATCTGCTAGGTTTGTGCACGATGTAGTGCTTTCCTTTTGATGTGCTTTGGATTCCGTGATCCTCTTGTCACTCTTGCCCTCTTGTTTCCCCTCCCACTTTTCTTGTCCGTGCTCATCTTACTCTTCTTGTAAACAACTCAAACTTTAATTATATAGGCAGTAGTGGAAATCACTAAACAAAAATACTCTTACAAGAAAAAGCAGCATAAGCCATCAAACCAACAGAAGAAAAGATGAGGAAAAAACATAAGCCCAAGGAACAGGAAGACATGCCACAGCATCAGCACTGCCCTCCTCCAAAGCATTGCGGAGATAGGAACCCAAATCACTGCAAGCCGGAAAAAAGTTTAAACGAATAATAATAATAACTGCATGCAAGAGGGTGGTGCCGCATTTGTTGCGTGCCTCCGTGTTCCGAGGGCTCAAGCTTCTGTGCTTGTTATGTTTTATTCTTTACTTGTGCATTCCACTACTTGTTCGGTCCACACCGCTCACTCTTAGTTAGTGACGGCCCTTGCGGAAATCATCTCCGAGGTTCGTGGCGCACTCGGGCTGGCGTCGAGGTTCTCACAGATCCCACGATCTTAGTTCAACTCCCCAACGGCAACGACGGTCTCCCCGCGGATGTGGGTGTCTTGCACTATCACGGCATCCGAGGCTCAAAACTTGCCCTTGATGCCGTGGTTTCCGGGTTGTTCGGCGTGTCTAGCCCCCCGTCACTCGAAGTCGCTCTCCGTCATGCTGAGAAGACCAAGTTCGAGAAGTACTCGCAGGGGGTGAGGAGTCGGCCCGACATCCGTTTCATTCCCTTTGCAGTCACGGAATTTGGTACTCTCGGCGGCCACGCCACGGCTTTCTTGACAGAGCTAGCCAAGCAGGCAGCCGCATCTAAAGGGATGCATGTGGGCAAGTTGTTGGCCTCCTTGCGTCGAAAGGTCTCTCTCGCCGTCAATGTTGCTCACGCGGACAACGTCTTGCGCGGTTTGTCCGCCGCTGCGGACGGCTTGGAGGCCGCTTCTTCCTCGGCTGGGATGCCTTCTCCTGCCACGGCGGTCTTCACCCGCGCCATGGGCCGCAAGCGTCCCCGTGCTTCCTCGAGCGGCGCGTGAGGCGCCGCTTGTCGCCTCCACGTGTTGCATTCTCGGCGTGGCCTAGGAGTTTCCTTAGTTTAATCTGCTAGGTTTGTGCACAATGTAGTGCTTTCCTTTTGATGTGCTTTGGATTCCGTGATCCTCTTGTCACTCTTGCCCTCTTGTTTCCCCTCCCACTTTTCTTGTCCGTGCTCATCTGGTTCTTCTTGTAAACATTTATTGCACTACTTGTTTGTAATTCAATAAATCAGTCATGGTCAATAATAACTGCTTGCCGCCTGCTAAGCAAGCCCGCGGTGCACGGAAGCGAATAGCGATATGAGGATCCTGTGGAAGGTGGGGGTTATTCTTGGGCCGTCACACGCCTAAATACCAAAATCGGACTCACCGCGGGTTTTGAACCCGCGACGTTTCGTGTATTAGGCATGCGCTTTACCGGCGCATCACCGGAAAGAAATGGATGTCCTTTAGTGGCTTCTCACCATAAAGTTCTAATCACGACATTGCCACGCCCCCCCCCCCCCCCCCCCCCCCCCCCCCCCCCCCCGGGACTCTCCCCGGACCGTAGTCCGGCTCCGAAACCAATGTGGCGGTTTGCCTTCCAAATCTAACTGCTAGCACAAATCTTTTCTGATATGTTCAATCGCTCCTTAATTGCTGAGTGGTGGTGCAGATGGGAAAAGATGAGGAGATGTCTCATCGCTTGTACTTCAACAGAAGATTGTAATTGAACAAAGGGAATTATTAAATGGTTCTGTCACCTCCCTCTACAACACTGGGCTTAAATAGCTTTCCGCCCATATACACTCCTCCACAAAAGTCCGGACAAGATTTCGCACCTGCGCAAGTAGAAAATGCAATCATGCGTCGATTTCATTGACAAATATCCTGAAATCCCAGGCAATGCTTTTGCGCGCAAAATGGAATGCACCGACAACTGCGAGGGGCGAGTTCGAACAATTCCAGGCATGTGTACTTGGGGTTATCGCGCCCGCACCCGTGCGGCACGCTCTTTCAAACAGTCGCCGTGCTTGGTAGACGAAAAGAGTAACGGGCGCACAACGCCGCAATACGAACGCTGATGCGACGGTCGCGCAAATTGAAATTGTTCACAACATGTGCCGGCAAATTGGACCGACTGCTGTCTCTCGGGCCACTCTACTTCGCCATACAGGACTTATTAGCAAGTTGGGCCCGGGTCTCTTCGACCATGTACACCTATCGACACACCTAGCTTCACTGTGTGTCGACGTTCCTCGGGAGTTAAAAACTGTAAGCAACCGCAGTAATTGCCACAGTCCCCCCGCCTAAGCAGTAACAGCGTAATAATTTTGTAATCAAGAAAAACAGATCTAAAAAATAAATCCACTTGTCGAGAAATGCAAAACTAAACTGCTGCTCGACCTTCACGATGCTCGGCCCGCTCCCACCGAACCGGGGTGCCGACCGGCCAAGGCCGGTCGGCGTTCGGGAAGGACGACGGGCCAGCCTAATCTAGCTCCCGCGTGGCTTCGGTCTTGCCGAAGATAGGAGGGGAAAGGCTGGCAAAAAACCCCTCCTCGCGCGGTCGCTCGTCGATCCCGCCGCCCCATCCCGTAAGCCCCGCCAAGGTCGCCGCCGCATCCGCCGACGCGACGGTCCTCCTTGTCGAGGTCCCCCGTCACCTCCAGGGCAGGTGGGGGGGACCGAGACACATAGACATAGAAAAAATGGGCGCTCTTGCCTCCGCACCTGAATTTTCCCCGCTCATTTCCCCGGTTTATTCTCTGTCTGGTACCCGGGTACCTGTCAGGTAGTCCGGCTTGCGTCCGTACCCTCCCCCCCTCTGATGCGTGTCCACCTAGCAGACTTTGTTGAAACAGGGGCCTCCGCGCTCACCCGGGCCCCCCCGCAAGGGTCTCGTCTATCCGGTAGTGGGTATCGAGGAGGGGGGGGGGGGGGGGGGGTCAGGTCGCCGTAGCCGGATCCGTCGGGCCGCGGGTGCACGGAAATTAGTCAAAACCCTCCGTGCCGGGTTTTCCGGCGGCGCCGACCCGGAGGGTCGTCGTCGCCAGATCTTGTCGCTCCGTCCTTCGCGACAGGCCTCCTTGCCGCCCAAGCCTACTCCTCCCCCCTCGGGAGATGTATCCTGTCGGCGTGGCGGCTCCCTAGTGAGCGCCCTACCCTAGTGCTGCTCCCCAACTAGCTCGACGCCGAGTACGGACATTATTTTAATTTTCCAAAAAAGCCCTCCGTACATGGCTTTCCGGCGGCGGCTGATCCAGAGGATCTCCGCCCTTCACATAGCCGCTCCTCCGCCTGCGACCGGCCACCGGCCTGTTCCAGGTCTTGCTTCCCCCCCTGAGAAGTGTCGACCGGCACAGGGCTGGTCGGCGGCTAGCGAGCGCCCTTTCCTGGCGCTACTTCCCGGCTGGCCTCCACCAGCTCCAACACCCACCCCCCACCGCAGATCCGGCCGTACCCTCCTCGCAATCAAACGCTCCTGAAGTACAGGTCCCACCCCCTCGAGGTAGGACTGTCCTTAGTAGTATCTGTACGCGAAAAAACATATCGGACGGGCCGAGCGGGAGATCTTGGCGCCGGTATCGCACAGAAATTATTTTATTCAAAAGCCCTTTGTACAGGGCTTTCCCGACTGCTGTTGATCCCGCGGATCGAGCTGTCGGCCCTCTTATCCCCCTACCGTGCCAGGCCTGGCACGGCTACGGGGTTTCCAGCGCCCACCACGGGGAGGTGAGGGGATGCCGACGGGCCTGCGAGCGCACCCCCCTCCGGGGCCGCCGCCGCTGCGCCGCCGGCGGGCGCCGACGGTCGCGCAAATATTATGCATAGGCGACGGAGGGAGGAGGTGTTGGGCAGGCCGCTGTGGGGGAAACGCAAGAAATCGCGCATGTAGACTTACCACCGATATGCGCACAACCCAAGGGCAAGCCGCTTTCGACAACAATGTTCAAGCGATCATAACTTCCTGATATATGGTCAAAACCTTTTATAACGGGTACCGTTGGACGCGTCTTTTCGATGCGCGTCGAACGCACCTACTCCGGAGTTCAGACTCCCACAAATCAATTTATTATGAATTAGTTTAATTTACAAACTATTCCGGCACCGCTGAGCCGCAGTGCCAAGCAACACCCATCGAAGTCGGCTCACCTCCTGAGACGATTTGTGCGGGGTTTGTCGACATATGTTTACTAATTCTTCATTCCTATTGACCTCCGAGCCCAACTCCCGACGCGTGCCACGTGTGGGGCGGGTGTGGTTGGCACAAGCACATACCCAAGCATTCCAAACACCACCGTCAACGTGATGCGTCCCTAACGGCCAAGTTGGACCTCGCCCCTTCCCTAAGCCAATCGCCCTCGCATGTTTACAGCGTGCACTGTTTATCCAAACCTGCGTCATGTGCGTTTTTGCTCGCCTGCTTTCCAAAAAATCACCCGTGCCAGCGGCGTGAACTTCCGTGCTCTATTCACACACCCGCAAACCAAACCTCGCGCATTGAACACGGCACCCACGCCTCCAAACCCCCATCCAAAAACCCCCCAAAAATACGGTGTTATGGAACACAGAGAAGTATGCAGCTTGGTATGAGCGCTTAAGCAATGCCCCAGCGTGGCGCTCAGAATGACGTGTGCAGTTTAGACAATTTCTCGGGAGTTTATGGGCTTAATTCGACAAACTCCACCGACAACACCCGCTTTAAGCTGAGGTCTAACCACCCCGGATGGCGGCTTACTGCTTGCTTCTCGGCTCTCCTACAATTGGGTGGTACTAGGGTATCGTCGTGCTTGACGTGGTGAGAGGGGAGCGTGTTCTTGACTAGCTTATGCTTATCATAATGCATGTCCGGACTTTTGTGGAGGAGTGTAGCTTACGCCTGCTCACACTCGCTTACATGTCACGCGTTAGGGCTTTCCAACCGTCGTTAACAGTCTAGCGACGCGGCCCGTCTAGCATGGGGAATCACATTATGCATAGGACACCTCGCTTGGCGCGTCATCTGGCTTGTTAGATTAACTGTGCGTACCTATATGTACCGGGAGGTACTTGTAGTACAGTACGCATCAGAACCCTTGTTAAATTGGAGTAGCGATGTACCCACGTTGTACGTCCTTCCGATGGAAAAGCACGAATTAGAATTAGTAACGAGTACATGTACAATGTCTTGCAATGAACTATTGCATAATTGTACTCGTCACACTCGTACCCTCCCCCTCTTGACATATATGTGAGGCCGCCGCGAGGCAGACCTCCGTGGTCTAAGCTCCTTTACTGAAGCAGTTATTGGGACTCGGGAATGCGCGCTGGGTGAGCGTGCATAAAGTCGATGTACGCACGAGTCTTGGCAAATTTGTGCCATAGGGATGTCTCCAAGAAATATTGTAACGCCATAGCTTGGTGCACCTCGTTCAACCGGCGCCAGACATGTGGAATATCGTCATCACGGAAGTGTGGCATAAAGAGCAAATATTTGCCTCGGCGTCCAGGTAACGTTTTAAAGAACACAATAGAGATGTGAGAGACGTCAAACTCCTCATCGTCTCCTTCAAGAGTAGTCACCGGGACAGTTGGTCGTAGTGGAGCGGTAGAGCACGGTCGTAAATTGTTCACATGGAACATAGGATGTAAGCGTACTGTCGCTTGAAGTTTCAATCTGTAAATGTGTTTCCTTATTTGCTCCTCCATTGTAAGAGGTCCAAGCTGTCGGTCTCTAAGTTTCTTGTTGGGTTGTCCTCGTAGAAAATGGTTTGTTGGATTTCAAGGAACGCATCCTACCGTCACTAAAGACAGTAAAAAGATCCATAGTACTACTAAAGTACTACTAAACCACATAACGGGGATGGGTCGGTAGCTCGAATGAGCAACGCCGATCGTCTTCGCTCTGGGCCTTGCCTCCCATTGAGCGACACACTGGTGGACATGGCCGCAGAATTACTCGCACCATCCACCTCTCCCCACCCGAGCCTAGCTCACCAAGGTCAGTGGATCCGTAGCGACACCAAACGGTACACACTCAAAGGCGCAGCTTTCGGAGATTTGAATTTCATCTCCCCGACAGCTATCGCGCCACCCACTTCGAAATCCGAACATGTACCCGACATAGTACTGCGAAAGAACAAACACACCCATCGCTTACAAAACGCTTCCCCCCCGGAAAGCGGCGCGCCACATCGCGCCCCTCCGAGCGTCCGGACGTCACTGTCCGCCGCCAACATCCACCAAACCCAGGTCCCATCGGGCCTGGTCGCGTGCAGCCAACACGCGCAATACACTCGAAAATCTACTCGAAAATCCTCAACTAACCCCCTCGGTTCTCTCCCCTACTCGGAATCAAGCTCGATCGTTATGTCCTCGACCCCTACCCCCCCCCCCCCACCTACAGGCAAGCGCTTCTGCGGGATCCCCCGGACCACGGGCGATACACAGACCTCCGCAATCCCAGGAACCAACTCGCGGGCCACCCGCTGACCCCGTTCCTCACCGTCTCCCAACTGACCCACGTCCAACAGAACCTGGGCACATCTCTGGACCCCCTCCCTATCCGTCGTGGACTCTAAACCCCCTTGGTCCTGGCTGCCCCCCGGTCAACCAAGGACCTTGGACAGGCCGACGACTTCTCCGCTCGCATGGTCGACTCATACCTCCTCACATGCCAGTACTCCACCACCCCCTCCCACCTTGCTCGATTCTGGATTCACGGCGTCTTCCTGCCGGGGTCCG
>JAPMLY010003601.1:0-14281 GCA_026401115.1 Tetraselmis chui | reverse complement strand
CTGGTGCGAACGCGCCCGACTGGGAGTGATGGCGGGCATGCAAGTGTTTGATGTCCAAGAGGATTGTTTCCAACTCCGAACATGCGTCGTCTTTAGACTTCAGGAACCGTACCCACATGTAGCTGGAGTGGTGGTCGATGACGAGCAAGCAGTAGCGGAGGCCATGTGGGGAGGGGGCATTGACTGGTCCCCAAAGGTCAGCGGACAGGGTGAGCAGGGGGCGGGATGGTTTCGCGCAAGCGGCGGTGTTGCGCGGTGCAGCTGTGGCTTTGTGTAATAAGCAAGAGTCACAAGAAACTTTGTTTATAGAGCTCGCTAACACATGGCTAGTCGGGACACCGTGAGTATGCTGGGCATGTAGGCTTTGCATAGTCAAGTGTCCAAACCGACGGTGCCACAGTACGGTGTCACACTGGGCAGTAAGGGTAACCCGAGGTGAGGGTCAGGTGCCGACGTTTCGGATGGGCTCGAAGGGAGCTCCGGCTGGTGGTAAAGGAGGTAGAGACCGTTTCCGGACGGTTCTAGCACACCCATGCATGTGGGTACCAAAAGCAGACCAGTGTCAGAGTTAGAGAGGTACATGAATTCACAGCCGTTGTGTGTCTGCATCCAGCTGACACTAAGGAGTCTGCCGATACGATGAGCGGAGCGAGAGGACAGGTCGGGGGTTTATAGTGCATACACAATGCGGTGAATAAGCTGGCCAGAGGCAAGTCTGACAGAAATCCGCACTGAGCCACTGCCCTTAACGTCAACGCCGACGCCTCCCACGCGAGAGGGAGCGGAGGGGGGTGTGAACTTTACGAAGTCATCTCGGAACGCGGTGAGGTTAATCGATCAGGCGGAATCAATGACCCAGAACTGTGAGAGGTCACGACCTGGGTTGAGGGAAGAGGAGAATGCCACAGAGCTGAAAGGGACACTCACCTCGTCGTCATCGCAGTCATCCGCGCAGTCCTCGAGGGTGGGTAAGCTGTCGGCGTCATCGGCGGGGGCGTCGTTGGCTGGGACGTCACTTAGCAGAGCACCGTGAGCAAAGGTAGTGCCACCGGGGGCGTCGTACTTATGGACGAGCATCTTACGCTTGGCGAGGTTCCACTTAAGGACATCGTCATCCGGGGCAGTGCATGCGGACATGAGGTGGTTTAGGCTGCCACATACGCCACACTTGGTGGGTAGGCCGCGACTACCACAATGATTACGGTGTGGTTGGCCTCGACCGCTGTGCGAACCGCAGCCCGCAGCGATGAACGCGGAGATGGGAGGGGGTGATGCGACCGGAGCGGGTGTGTCTGGGGCATGGTCGTCGTCCATGTTGTGCGTGAGGTGGAGGATGATGGCCATCACCTCATCAGCCAATAGTAGGTAGTCTGTGTCAAAGGCGTTGATGACGCACTGTTTAGCTTGACCGGTTGGGCCGCTGCTCGAAATACCGCGTAGCATGAGGAGACCGAGGTTGTAGGGGTGGATGGCAGCGGCGCCATCAACCATTTGGCATGTCTCGTTGTAGTCATGAAAGGTCTAGCGCATGTAGTGGACATAGTCAATGAGTGACTGTCCAAGGCGTTGTCTGACCATCATGTTATCCAAGAGGGACAGGGAGCGAGCAAAGGACCGATTGTCGAGGCGCTCACACAAAATGTCCCACGCGGCAGCGGCGAAGTCAGGGCGGGCTGGAGAAACGTATTTCATCGCCTGGTCAGCGCACTGATTCGCGCTGGCTGCATGGAGGAGCAGCATGTAGGCGTAGTGTTGCGCCTGTTCGTCCAACCAGACGCCGGAGTCGCGGATGGCCAGCTGCGGAATGAGATATGCGGCCTTGATGGAGAGGAAATGAAGGAAGGTCCTCTTCCACTGCTTAAAGTCCGTGGTCGGGCCCATGATGGGGACCGACATCTTCATGGAGCGGTTGAGGGCGTCCTTGTCGAAGCCCGTGGCTTCGTGTGCCGCTCGGCCGATGACAACCGGGTCAATGGTGAGGCGACGACCGCCACAAGTGGTGTGGCCGCCACGCGGGCTGGGGGAGAATGCCGTCCATGGGAGGGAGGAGGTTGACCACCGGGCAAGGGAGAGTGGCCGGCCATGGTATGCGGCGGGCCGTACGGGTGCGGGTGGCCACGGGAGGGGGGGACGAGGTAGGGGCGTGCCTCAGGAAGAGTGGTCCGGGGCTTTGAAGGGCATATCCGGCGGGGGGGTATGGTGGGGGTGGTGGGAGGTGTTCCACCGGTAGCTCGTGATGCGAGGGCTCGCGGTGCGCATCGGGACGCGAGGGCTCGCGGGGCGCATCATGACGGCGTTGTGCGACGGTCGGGTCGCCAACATGAGCTGGAGCGATGGCCGTTTGTGCGTCCGGATGGGCATAGCTAAGCATGGGGAGGGTGTGCACGTCGTGGCCGTCTCGAGAGGGTTCGAGCTGCGCATCGCGACAGCGCTGAGCGACATGGCTGTCGGTATTAGCAGTAGCTCCAACAACAACAACACCAGCGTCGGCCGACTGCGCGTCCATGCGGGCGTTAAGGAGCGCCATTTGCTCCAGGACGAGCGCGAGAGTATCAGGGGTGCGAACGAGAGTGCTCTGCTGAGAGCCGAGGTCAGGGGAAGCATAAGGCGAAATAGGCGGAGAGTCGGCAGAGCGAGTTTTCGGCGCCATTTCGATAGAGGGCGAAAAATAAAGAGCAGAATAAAAAACAGGCAGCGGTAAAAACCGCTAGTCGGACTTGTGCCTAACAATGGTTTCAGAGAGACGGCCTGATGCCCGCCGACCCCTCGGCCTGATGCCCCGGGGTGTCTCAAAGCACCTTTTCTGTATCCTCCACCCAATGTGGGGCACAAGTCGAGGTTAAGGCCATGACATGTGGAGCGTTGCGCTGGCGGCTGAGTCGCTAAGATGATATTAAAATAAAGAGGTAAGCTAGGGTTGTCGTGCAACCTGTGGATGCGTATTCACCCGATAGTGCGCTCCCCCCCCCTTCTCGAGCTTGGACATGTGTGCACCATGTCCACACACGACGAGTGCGTCGGTTTGGGTGGCTTTCTGTCGCCTTCGAGTAGCTGACGTAAGAGGGGTGGAGGTGGGTTTTAAATCGCATTGAAATTGAAATTGAAATTGTTTATAACATGTGCCGGCAAACTGGACCGACTGCCGTCTCTCGGGCCACTCTACTTCGCCTTTCAAGACTTATTAGCAAGTTGGGCCCGGGTCTCTTCGACCAGGTACACCTATCGACACACCTAGCTTCATTGTGTGTCGACGTTCCTCGGGAGTTAAAAAACTGTAAGCAACCGCAGTAATTGCCACAGTCCCCCCGCCTAAGAAGCAACAGCGCAATAATTTTGTAATCAAGAAAAAACAGATCTAAAAATAAATCCACTTGTCGAGAAATGCAAAACTAAACTGCTGCTCGACCTTCACGATGCTCGGCCCGCTCCCACCGAACCGGGGTGCCGACCGGCCGAGGCCGGTCGGCGTTCGGGAGGGACGACGGGCCAGCCTAATCTAGCTCCCGCGTGACTTCGGTCGTGCCGAAGATAGGAGGGGAAAGGCTGGCAAAAAAACCCTCCTCGTGTGGTCGCTCGTCGATCCCTCCGCCCCATCCCGTAAGCCCCGCCAAGGTCGCCGCCGCATCCGCCGACGCGACGGTCCTCCTTGTCGAGGTCCCCCGTCACCTCGAGGGCGGGTGGGGGGGACCGAGACACATAGACATACAAAAAAATGGGCGCTCCTGCCTCCGCACCTGAATTTTCCCCACTCATTTCCCCGCCTTTTTCTCTGTCTGGTACCCGGGTACCTGTCAGGTAGTCCTTTTTCCGTACCCTCCCCCCTCTGATCGCGCGTCCACCTAGTAGACTTTGTTGAAGTTGGGGCCTCCGCGCTCACCCGGCCCCCCCCGCAAGGGTCTCGTCTATCCGGTAGTGGGTGTCGAGGAGGGGGGGGGGGGCTCAGGTCACCATAGCCGGATCCGTCGGGCCGCGGGTGCACGGAAATTAGTCAAAAAACACTCCGTACGGGGTTTTCCGGCGGCGCCGACCCGGAGGGTCGTCGTCGCTAGATCTTGTCGCTCCTTCCGTCGCGAATGGCCTCCTTGCCGCCCAAGCCTACTCCTCACCCCCCCGCCCGGGAGATGTATTCTGTCGGCGTGGCGGCTCGCTAGTGAGCGCCCTACCATGGTACTGCTCCCCAACTAGCTCGACGCCGGGTACGGACATAAGTTTAATTTCCAAAAAGCCCTCCGTACATGGCTTTCCGGCGGCGGCTGATTCTAAGGATCGCGGCCGCCTCACATAGCCGCTCCTCCGCCTGCGACCGGCCACCGGCTTGTGCCATGTCTTGCCTCACCCCTTGGGAAGTGTCGTCTAGCGCAGGGCTGGTCGGCGGCTAGCGAGCGCCCTTTCCTGGCGCTGCTTCCCGGCTGGCCACCACAAGCTCCAACACCCGCCTCCCACCGCAGATCCGGCCGTACCCTCCTCGCAATCAAACGCTCCTGAAGTACAGGTCCCACCCCTTCGAGATAGGATTGTTCCCAATAGTGTTTGTATGCGAAAAAACATATCGGACGGCCCCGAGCGGGAGATCTTGGTGCCGGTATTGCACAAGAATTATTGTTTCAAAAGCCCTATGTACATGGCTTTCCCGACAGCTGTTGATCCCGCGGATCGAGCTGTCGGCCCCCTTAGCCCCCTACCGTGCTAGGCATGGCACGGCTACGAGGTTTCCATCGCCCACCACGGGGAGGTGAGGGGTTGCCGGCGGGCCTGCGAGCGCACCCCCCTCCGGGACCGCCGCAGCTGCGCCGCCGGCGGGCGCCTTTAAATCGCAGTTTACTACGGTTTTATCTAAACTTACCTTCTGCGGGAGAGCTGTCGATCGCAGCTCGCCGAACCAAGTTGTCGCGCGTGAGTGACGTGAGGCGGGGGCCCATAACCTGTTAAACCATGCAAACACGGTTAGTGTGGAAGGTAACTCACGCAAACGTAGTTACAGTCACAGTCACGCAAACATGACAGTCACAGAGACAACGAGCATGAATGCGTGGTGTCGGGATAACAAAAATGGGAGAGAGAGATGTAGCCTAACGACAGCTCCGTACCGAGTCAAACAGTTTATCGGTATGTCCGATCTAGACATGTACTAATCATATCTAGAGTAGCTTACAGTAGCTATCTGCAACTAATAGTTATAAGGAATTACTTACAACAAGTCGGGATCACAAATTGCATGTTGTGTCGCTGATTTTGGGAGTAGTTAACGGCCAGAGTCTGAAAAAAACAATTCCGGGGCTTCCGAGCCAAGGTATGCCCCAAAATCGTGGCCGGCCCGCAAACCCTAATGCGTCGCATCGGGGCCCCATTTGTGTCCCGTGCCCCCCCCCCTTAACTGCATAGTCAGCACAAGCTTCAGTCTGCCCTTTCAACCACCTAAAGTACAATTAAACCCTAAAAAACCTATATGTCAAACAACCGCCCTCCGCAAAAATTGCTTTTCAATTGGTAATATATTATATTTACATATAGAAAATGTGTATACATATCAAATTTTTTTGCGTCCCCGGGATACATATATCATCTTCGGTGCTTGTACAATAACATGTACCCGTACTCAGATTGCTAAAATATTCTTATGTTGGTAAATATTGGGGTTTAAAGGTTAGTTAACGTACCATGTTTAGTCCGCCAAAGGCAACGCGCGGAGACAAAGCGTCACAAGCGCAATAAATTGTCCGTGGCGGACGCCTACATGCTTTACCTCTAAAGCAACTCCTATAGTTGGTAGCAGCCACCTTCTCCCTTTGCACTCGCTCAATCGGCTCGCGCAACATTCATCGTAGCTCTCGCAGCTACGCAAGATGACAGCTTACACTCGGCCGCGTCTAATACAACCGAGACTCTTTACCTTACTCTAACACGATGGCTACATATTGACAAGTCGTAGACGATATTCGAGACGCGCCGGAATTTGTTATATCTTTAGAATTCAAACAACAAGAGTAACGCTTACTCGCTAACGCAGCACCATCAGAAAAGCGTCATAATGGCCGGTTGCAGCAAGCCCTCACCGATCTAACGGCCACGCTTAGCTCGACCCTCATCACTTAACTAGGAACATCAAAGCAAGTCAACACACACTCAGTGACTCCGCCAATCCCGTCCGCGTAGACGACACGCCCCGTCCCGTCCACGTAGACGACACAAGGGTGGAATTACGGAGCACGACGCCCGTAGCGCACAGATGTCGACGCAGCGACCCTCCATAACTCCTACCGTCCGACTCATGGCCCCTGCCCCAGCGACGACGGTAACTCTAGGAGCTCTGCTAGATGAGGACTACCAAATCGACAAGGAACTATGGGGAGCCTACATTACCCCATGCCTCAAGCTACCCCCCCCCCCCGATATCTCGACGGCCCACAAACCTGGAAGCTTATATGTGACACCTACCACCACCTCTCCGCCCCCCGGCACAACGCCACGCGCGGAGAATACCGCGCCACGGCATGTGACGGTGCCTACGCCGCATGCGCTAGCACGTCGAGCATATCGGCTATGGAAGACATTCAGATTTACCCCAAGAACTCACCAGAATTCAAAGCATCGGTCGTCATGCGTCAAAGCAACCACACCCACCGCGCGCTCGAGGAGGCCGCCCATGTGCGGGTATCTGACATCCGACACACCAAGGGCGGAGGGAAGACGAACGATTCGGACCGCGTTTTTGCGGAACTCGCCTACGAGCTAGCTTTTCCTTTAACCGCGACCGGACCTTGCCTCCTCCGAGAACGATAGCCTACACCGAGCCTTAATCGACAAGACGCTCGAGTGCTCCCTATTCGCCACCGTTAAAGCGGCCGTTGGAGCTACCTTCGCGCCCAAGTCACCGGACCGACATGCCCCCGACCGTCCGACCCCGGAACGGTCTAACCCAACCCCAAGACCACAGCCCAAGTCCAAGCCACCACCGAGAGACACTGTTGACACCAAAGACTCGAAGTCCAAGAACCCCGACAAGAAGGCAATATAGTGTGACCCGCCGCGCCACGTCCTGCAACGACCGTCCGAGCGGCATGGTTCACCGCGCGCGGAACAAAGCGTCCGAGTGGAAACGACTAGGCGCGAGCGAGCAAGGTCTAGGCTGGATTCGTCGAGGATTTCACATACCTTTCATCGGCGGCCGTCGGCCGCCAACATTCAATTTCGGCACCTCCATGTTTGACGCAACAATAGCAACAACTCGACTTCATGGACTCCGAGCTTCAAAATTCATTTAGTCAGGCGCATTAGAGCCGTGACAATGCGGCGCCCGCCGGCGGCGCAGCGGCGGCGGCCCCGGAGGGGGGTGCGCTCGCAGGCCCGTCGGCATCCCCTCACCTCCCCGTGGTGGGCGCTGGAAACCCCGTGCCGTGCCAGGCCTGGCACGGTAGGGGGCTAAGAGGGTCGACAGCTCGATCCGTGGGATCAGCAGCTGTCGGGAAAGCCCTGTACATAGGGCTTTTGAAACAAAACATCTGTGCACTACCGGCGCCAAGATCTCCCGCTCGGCCCGTCCGATATGTTTTTTCGCTTACAAATACTCCTAGATACAGGCTTATTTCTAGGAGTGGGGCCTGTACTACGGCAGCGTTTGATGGCGAGGAGGGTACGGCCGGATCAGCGGTGGGAGGCGGGTGTTGGAGCTGGTGGTGGCCAGCCGGGAAGCAGCGCCAAGAAAGGGCGCTCGCTAGCTGTCGACCAGCCCTGTGCCGGTCGAACCTTACCGAGGGGTGAGACAAGACATGACACAGGACGGTGGCGAGTCGCAGACGGAGGAGCGGCTACAGGAGGCGGCGGCGATCCTGAGGATCAGCCGCCGCCGAAAAGCCTTGTACGGAGGGCTTTTTTGGATACTAAAAATAATGTCCGTACCCGGCGTCGAGCTAGTTGGGGAGCAGCACCAGGGTAGGGCGCTCACTAGCGCGTCGCTACGTCGTCCAGCGTCATCTCCCGGGGGGAGGAGTAAGCTGGGACGGCAAGGAGGACAGTCGCGACGGGAGGAGCGACACGATCTGGCGGCGACGACCCTTTGGGTCGGCGCCGCCGGAAAACCCGGCACGGAGGGTTTTGTTTAATTCCGGGCGCCCGCGGCCCGCCGGATCCGGCTACGGTGACATGCCCCCCCCCCCTCTTCGACACCCACTACCCCGACAGACCTTCATACTCCTAGGAGTCCTTGAGCGTGGGCCCGGGTGAGCGCGGAGGCCCCCGCTCAAGAACAGGCTGCTCGGTGGACGCGCGATCAGAGGGGGGAGGGTACGGCCACAGGCCGGAAAACCGACAGGTACCCAGGTACCAGACAGAGAAAAAACCGGGAAATGAGCGGGGAAAATTCAGGCGCGGAGGCAGGAGCGCTAGTTTTTTCTATGTCTGTGTGTCTCGGTCCCCCCCACCTGTCCTCGAGGTGATGGGGGACCTCGACACGGAGGACCGCCGCGTCGGTGGACGCGGCAAGACCTTGGGGCGGGGTTTACGGGATGGAGCGGCGGGATCGACGAGCGACCGCGAGAGGAGGGGTTTTTTGCCAGCCTTTCCCCTCCTACCTTCGGCAAGACCGAAGTCACGCGGGAGCTAGATTAGGCTGGCCCGTCGTCCCTCCCGAACGCCGACCGGCCTAGGCCGGTCGACACCTCGGTTCGGTGGGAGCGGGCCGTGCATCGTGAAGGTCGAGCAGCAGCTTAGTTTTGCATTTCTAGACAAGTGGATTTATTTTTAGATCTGTTTTTCTTGATTACAAAATTATTACGCTGTTACTGCTTAGGTGGGGGGACTGTGGCAATTACTGAGGTTGCTTACAGTTATATAACTCCCGAGGAACGTCGAGTCACACATTGCAGATAGGTGTGCCGATAAGAAATATACCTGGTCGGAGAGACCCGGGCCCAACTTGCTAATAAGTCATGTATGGCGAAGTAGAGTGGCACGTGAGACAGCACTCGGTCCAGTTTGCCGGGACATGTTGTAAACAATTTCAATTTCAATTTCGTGACAATGCAGTAGATTAGTTTCCATAATGTTTTTAGTCCCGAAACCGGGCGAAAACAAACGACGGCTCATTATCGACCTACGCCCCGTGAACAACTACTTCAAGGAGCACAAAGTAACTTACGAGACGCTCACGCACCTCAAGAACCTCACGCGCGCATGCGATTGGATGGTCTCCTTCGACCTCACGGACGGCTTCTACACATTACGCATTCGGGAAGAGGGCAAGAACTTCTTTACGTTAAACTACCGCGGCACGTTGTACCGTCTGGTCGGCCTCTCGATGGGTTGGAAATGCAGCAGCTACTATTTTTGCCGTTTTACCGAAGTATTCATCCGACACCTTCGCGAGCCGCTGCCCAACCCCACCGGACACACCCCCCATACGTCTACGATTTAGCAGCCCACGCGACCAAGATCCTCCCGACGCTATTTGCACAACTGGCGATGAAAAGACGCCCGATTACTCCCGTACATGGACGACTTTTTTTCCCGACCGCATAGATGAAGCTCTACATCTCCGAGAACGCGTCCCGTCCCTACTCGACCGCCTCGGGCTAGGACGCAACTCCTTTGGGAGCCTACACAAATATGCGAGCACCTCAGCCTCCAAGTCGCCACTACAACCTCTACCTTCCGAGCTCCTCCTTCGAAACTACACGCCATTGCTACCCTCTCCTTGACCCTACTGCAACGCTCTTCACGAGACGCCCGTCGGCTACCTTCATGGCAACTCGCAGTCTTGGCCGGAAAAAGCTTGTACATCTATCTCGCCATCCCGGCGGCTCGTTTCTTCATGCGCGAACTGCACGACGCCCTCGCTACACGACTATAGTGGGGAGGACGGGTGAAACTCACATTTCAGCTAAAACGAGACCTCCGGTAGTGGTTACAAGTCCCCTCCGCCAACAATGGCCGCTTCATTTTCTCCTCAATCGAGACCGCCTACAAGCAATGCGACAGCTCAAGTCATGGATGAAGGCAATGTTGATCGAGCAATTGGAAGCACGAGGTTTTGGTCCGCGGCACATCAGCAACAACACATCCAAAGAGTTGAAGGCCGTGCGACTCGTAATCTTGTCATTCCTCCCGCTATTGCGCGGACGAAAAGTACTCATGCACGAGGGCAATAAAGCAGTGGTGGTTGCAATCAGTCACCTTACGACCCGGTCGACAGCCATGGAAATAGAATTTTGAAACTTTGGGAGCTTATCGACACCAAGAACATCAACAGTTGTGCGCGTTATATTGTATCTGCGGCCCACGTCGGGGCCGAAAAACTCAGCTGCGAAACAGGCAGGGACAATTGGCAGCTCAACCCCCGCATCTTTACTTCCATGGGCTTACAGTGGACCCCCACTCCATCGACAGATTTGCCATGCAAAGCGACACGCAACCGCCTCGCTACAATGCCGGCTGGCGAGACCCAACATCCGAAGCCGTGGACTGCCTCCATTTGCCGGACATACTCTTGACCTCGGAGACCAACATGTGCAACCCACCTTGGACGCTCCTTCCCGACCTCGTCTGAAAGTTGCGCCAATCTGGCGCCGAAGCAATAGTCATCACGCCATACTGGCCCGCCAAGCAGTGGTACCAACTGCCGAGCAAGCTATCCGACGAGCAAATCATGTACCTCCCCCCCGAGATTTATTCTTTCCGTGACCACCCGGCTGGAACGTCACGGCCTTCCAAGCACCACACCAGCATGGCCCTATTGATGCTCTACCGCGGAACTCTCAACTCAGCCCCGACCGCCCGGACATCCGCGCCCATATCGAAACACGCGCGGAGATCCGCGGATAACGTCCGCCCCGCACCACCAATATAGTACCGACTCATTCGGTCCATTCACCTTGGCACGCCTCGATGCGCAACCACGTCGGCGCATTCGTCGGGACGGCCGGCGTGGGCGACCTCGGGCTCGACCTCCTCACCGGATCCCTCGCTCCCACAACCTACAACAACTATGGCACAGGAAAAAACGTATCCTACCGTCACTAAAGACAGTAAAAAGATCCAAAGTACTACTAAAGTACTACTGCACCACATAACGGGGATGGGTCGGTAGCTCGAATGAGCAACGCCGATCGTCTTCGCTCTGGGCTTGGCCTCCCATCGAGCGCAAGACTGGTGGACAGGGCCGCTGAACAGCGTGTACCATTCACCTCTCCCCACCAGAGCCTAGCTCACAATGGCCAGTGGATCCGTAGCGACACCAGACGGTACACACTCAAAGGCGCAGCTTCCAGGGATTTGAATTTCATCCCCCCGACAGCTATCGCGCCATCCACTTCGAACACCACACATGTACCCGTCAAAGTACTACGCAAGAACAATCACACCCATCGCTTACAAAAAGATCCCCCCCAGGGGAGCGGGGCGCCACACCGCGCCCCTCCGAGCGTCCGGACGTTCCCGTCCGCCGCCAACATCCAACAAACCCAGGTCCCACCGGGCCTGGTCGCGTGCCGCCAACACGCGCACTACACTCAAAAACCTACTCGAAAAGCCACAATCAACCCCACTACTTCTCTCACACACTCGAAATCCAACTCGATCGAAATGTCCTCGACCCCTACCCCCCCCCCCACTCACAGACAGATGCTTATGCCATTGCGGGATCGGCCCGTGAATGCGCCCGCCGCGGACCCCTACAACCCCCGGAGCTATCCAGCGGGACATCCGCTCGCTCTACTCAACCCTGTGCCCCAACCACCCCCATCCACCCAGGACTTGGGCACGGCTTTGGAATACTCACCAGTCAGAGGACTCCAGACGCCTCTGGTCCTCGCCGCTCCCAGGTCAACCACTGACCAGGGACGGGCCGCTGACTCTACAACCCACACAGAAGACCCGTACCGGTGCGATCGTCCCGCTATGTCCCACAGTAAGGCCCAGTCTAGCACCCCCCGCCCCCTCCCACTAGCCTACGCTGATACTCTCGTTAACAACGCACCTAAATCGATACCTTTCCCTCACCTTAGTGCTTCCCAGCCACAATGTTGTAAAGCTCGACCAAAAATGCCACATCATGCGACTCGAGAATCGTTTTCTTTAATCCAAATAAAACAATATTCTACAGGCCTGATTCTTGCCTCTGCACTAACCACTGCCCTGATCAGCACTCATCGCCAGCCCCCTCCCCCTCATGCTACTCTCCTACCCCATAACTATACTAGTCTCCTCGCCGCTGCACGTACCGCCTGGCCAGTCGCGCCGGCCCTTGCCCTATACGCTCCCTCTAGCCCGAACTTGCCGCTCGCCGACCGTCACCCCCCGTCCCACAATAAGGACATGTCTTGCCCCTTGCGTCCCCTCCCGCTAGCCTACGCAGATCCTATCGTTAACAGCTCACTAAAATCGACACCTCTCCCTCACCTTAATGCTTCCGAGCCACAGTGCTTCATGACTCGACCAGTAATGCAATATCATGAAACTCGAATGTCGTTTTCTTTAATCAGAGATAAGAATTATTTTACAGGCGTGATTCTTGCCCCTGCACTAAACACCGCCCTGATCAGTTCTCGTCGTTACCCCCCTCCCCCTCATGTTACCCTCCTACCCCACAATACACTAGCATGTTCACAACTACACATGCCACCTGGCATGTCGCGCCAGCCCGGGCCCTGTACGCTCCCCCTCGCACGAACTCCCCGCTTGCCGACCGACACGATCCATCCGCCGACGACTCCCACTCTCCTCCCCCGGTATCAGCCGCTGACCCCGGTGCCCCGCTCACCTTTTCCCCCCTACCTAACCCTCCAGTTGACGGCTGTCCCTCCGCTGCTCCCTTGCTCCGTCCAACGCTCGCTCATGTCGTTGTGCCCCTCCGATTTCTAATTTTCTTTCCCTTTTCTATTTACTTAATGGCCCGCCTAACCCGACTGACCCATCAGACACTCGCGCTTACCTGCGGTTACCTCACTGTAGACCCTAGTGCAGTCGTTCTCCCTCCCACTTTTTCCACCCTCCATGCTCTGCCCTACTCGCATGTCGTTACAATAATGACAACTCTTCCCCCGATGCGACTAGCCCGCCCGCCCTGCTCTATCCGACAGCTTAACCGATCACCCGCCCCCCCGCGTACTTACCTACCCCGGAAATATCGCCCCCCTCTTACAGACACGGTCTTGCAATCACGTACCCCTAACACTCTCAGCGAAACACGTATTCCCCCGCCCCTACATTCCTCACTCCCTTTAGGCCTGCTCCGCGGCTTCTCTCGGAAGCCCCGAAGCACTTTTGATACGATATCGACAGCCCCCTCTGTCACTGCAGTTCCCCACTATCGCCCTCCTCCTAATACCTACCACACCTTGCTTACAATTTTTCAATCCCCCCTCCCCTTCCCTCTCATACTCTCTCCGACATCCCTACACCTCCCACCCCCTCTTAAGCTCCGAACGACCATCCGTTCCAAGGACCTTCTGCTCGCCGAAATGCGCAAGACCTCGACGAACGGACCCTCCGGAGCCTCACACCCTCGCCCTCCACAAGCCTCGGCCGGCAAGGCCGCTTATCATCATTAGTCCCCCACAAGACGGGCCTCACGGCCCGGAGGTTAGTCCCCACAACCAACCCCCCACCCCCCAGCCCGATATCCGAAGTCACACTGTCAACACCACGCTACAATCCACTCTCCCGGCCCACTTTAACCCCCGCACCTGCTGCATAGCACTGCATAACTACTTATTCGACCTAAACCTTGAATACGGCCTCCCCACCCCCATCGGCTACCTCGATACCTCTGCTGTCCTCTCCTTCCAATGGGGACAATATCAGGACCTCTCTAACCTATACTGCCTCGCTACCACAATAACCAAACTCCACTCGACTCCCACCGCCTCGTACACAGTTATCACTAACAACGAAGTCGATAATCACCACCACAACTCCCAATACCCCAGCCACTGGACTAACCTCGCCAACCGCGGCTCCCCCCCCCCCGTCCGGGGACGCCTAACCACTCTCTCCTCGTCCTCACATGGCAAAACTCTCACTTCGGCCTCCTCCACCTAACTCACTCCTCCGCTACCTGGATTGACTCTCTACACCACCCCCCTCCGTCCGACCTCCTCGCCCGCTCTCTCAATCTCCTCTCCGACTGGAACTCCTCCCCCCCCCCCTCCCGTCGGAGTCCTACGCTCACTCAACCCGCCTCGCCAAAACGACTCCGACGGAGCATGGTCGTGCGGAACCCACGCCCTCCTACACACCTATTTCATCGCAACAGCCCCCCCGGACCAACCATACAATCCCCCCTCCTTCG
>JAPMLY010003600.1:0-17553 GCA_026401115.1 Tetraselmis chui | reverse complement strand
AGCAAGAGTGCTAGCAACTCCTTTGTGACCAGCTGACGAGCTTTCGTGCATTTATGTGATCAATCTCAGTCGGAGCTCAGAGTTCCGCGGAATACAAAGGCGATTGAGGCGCCAAAAATATCCAGCTCTCGCTTCTATCCGGCTGTCTTTCGTCCACTCACCCTCGTCCCCATAAAACGAGTCTTGGGAGCACCCCTCGCGAATGAGATCAACGAACTCAAAGCTCAGCTGCAACGCGTTACCAATCATTAACTTTAACTGTGCGTCGTCAAACATTTGCTGGGACTTCCGTCGTAATTCTCGATCTGACGGAACCTCGCCATCCCAAAATAATGGAACTGTGGCATGAGGTACGAAGTCTGGACGCCGGCTTAACGGGTCGGCTTCGTTCAGAGCTCCCTTGCGATATGCAAGTGTCATTGAACCCACAAAAGGTTGCAAATGCCGCAGGTATCTCGCTTGCCGCTTGTTTAGCATGTTGTTCGGTTGCCTGAGCAAATGTCGCAGTGTGTCGTGGTCGTCTGTTACGACAAGGAACTTAGAGCACCCTTCAAGATAGCACCTCCAATGCTTGACGGCTTCGCATACGGCCAAAGCTTCTAAATCGTACGCAGAGTAAGCGTTACCACGCTCAACAGGATTTAGCTTACGCACCCAATAAGAGAATAGTTGAAGCCCTCCTCCTTGGTCGTGCAACAGGACTGCTGCAATTCCCACTATTGAAGCATTTGTAGCCACGATGAACGTCGCGTCCGAGCCCACCTCCGGAAGGATCAGGCATGGCGCGGAAATGAGCCGTACCTTGAGAGTCTCAAAGGCTTCCAAACAAGCAGGCGTCAGCGTAACCTTCTCTGGCTAGGACTTCCGCAGCAAGTCCGTCAAAGGAGCCGTAAGGTCGCTAAAATGATAATTAACCTGGCATAAAAGTTGCGGAACTGTACGAAACTGCGAACATCCCTCTGCGTCGTTGGCACTGGCCAGTATGCAACGGCCTCGACTTTCTTTGTTGAAACCAAAATTTTACGAGCAGACATAGTGTAGCCCAGATAATCCATCTCTTGAATGCCGAAGAAGCATTTATTAAGGCGTAACTTCAAGCCCTCCTCCTTAAATCGTTGTAGGACAAGACGCAGGTGCCCCATGTGTTCCTCGAGAGTGCGACCGTAAATACAGACGTCGTCGAGGTAGACAGTTACGAACTTAGGTAAAAAGTCGCGAAGTATGTCATTCATCATCCTCTGAAAATTAGCCGGTGCATTGCACAATCCGAACGGCATGGCGACCCATTCCATTAAGCCATCAGGGGTCTGAAACGCCGTCTTGTGGATGTCTTGATCACGCACTCGAACTTGCCAGAATCATGAGGCGAGATCGAGATGAGTGTAGAAGTTCGCGTCCTTCAGCTCATCGAGTGTGTCGTCCACACGCGGAAGTGGAGAAGCATCTTTACGCGTAACTTAATTAAGGCCACGGTAGTCAATGCACATACGAAGCGAGCCATAAGCTTTGCGAACAAAACGAATTGGCGAGCCGAATTCACTATAGATGGAACGGACTAAACCAGCATCCACGGCGTCTTTAAGGTTTTGATTCAGCTCCGCGCGCTCTGCAGGTGACAATATGTTCAGCCGTTGACGTTTCATCGGGCCAGTTGTTTCAATGGGATGATCCCACTGTCGGCTTACATGTGGAGAGTCTACATGTTGAAGTAACTTTGGGAAGTCATTATAGAGTAACGACCGGAAGTTGTCACGTTGATGGTCTGCGGTTAGCTCCTCTACAATGTGAAATTCAGTGGGTTGGTCGGCGACTAGCGTAAGTTCAATTACGTAGAATTCAGATGTACGTCCCCTGCTACGGCGCGTCTTGCGCGTGAGTTTCTGAGCTTTGACAGACGACATAAGTAGACATTCAGGACGTCGCTCTTCTAGCTGAGTCTCCACTGCTGTGCCGTCCATAAAAGTAAAACCCTGGTGGAACCAAATTGTAAAGAGGCTTGTTCGTCGTCAAGCCATGGTAAACCGAGGATTAAATCAGCAGCACGTAAGTCCCGTAAGACGTAAATAAGAGTCCGTTGAAGTTCGTGGCGAGCCAACTCGAAAGTAACATCACATACTGTCGACGAAGTCACACTTGTCCGTTGGCAAGTCGAACATGGGTCTTGGTCAAAGACTTTCGAGTCTGTAAAGCAAAGCGTCGTACGAAGTCCTCAGAAACGAAGTCAAGAGTAGCTACACAATTCACCAACCCAGAAATCTGGTGTCCACCATCATGAGTTTTCATAGTTAGCTCGGTTCGAATTAACGGTCGAGCTTCCGTGAGGTCAGTCAGTAGGGTTGTAGCTGGCGGAGAAAACTGTTGTAGCGTAGCGATGGACTCGTCCGTGTCGACATGAGGTACATGTACCGAGGTGGGTTGGTAAAGTTATGTAGGCGAAGCTGGATTGTAGAAAGCACAATCAGCGTCGACTAACCACAGCTGTACATGCCAAGGAGTTGGAGCAACCACCTCATGTTGAGCCGGACTGACGAGTAAAAAGCGATGTCCCAGCTGGGAATTCCTGGTGGAATTTCCTGTGTTTAGTGAGCTGGTTGAACTTTGCCCATTTCGGTAGAACAAAAACAGCCATCGTAGATGTTGGAGCTGTCCGACGACAACTCTCAGAATGCTGTCCAATCTGTCCGGCCAACTCCTATGGTGGATTTATAAAGACCCGTTCTCCTGACAAACACCTCTCGAGAATCGAGTCACTCGGCGAACAGTGAGGTAAGTCACCGTGCGAGTTTAGACCCTCATCATCAGCACATCCCTCAAGGGCAAAGTCAAATCGTGTATGCATAGGTTCGAAAACAGATTCAACTAGCTTCCAATCAATCGAACGTCTGGTTACATGTTTACGACTCTGTCTCTGCTTTGTCTGACGACGAGTATCTGCCACTATTGTTGCATGTGTCGCGACAGTAGTCGATGGAGATGTCGAGGGTGTGTCGACGACCTATGTCGCTAACATTGTCTCAGGTTGAACAATAGATGTAGCCGGTTGCTCTAGTTCGCTTGTAGAACAGCCTTGCCACCATCATTGCTTCTTAGATGGTGCTCCAACTGCCGATTTGCAGTGTGGAAGATAACTTACGAAAACGTAGTTACAGTCACAGTCCCGCAAACGGAGCAGTTACGGCGACAACCAGCCTACAGGCGTGGTGTCGGGACAACAGAAGTGTGAGAGCTGTAGCCTAGCGACAGCTCTGTACCGAGTCAAACAGTTTATCGATATGTCCGATCTAGACATGTACTAATCATATCTAGAGTAGCTTACAGTAGCTATCTGCAACTAATACGTATACGGTATTACTTACAACACTCCCCCTGAAGGTAGCTACGGGATGAAGCGTTGCATTGGGTCTTGTCCTCCAAGGATCGCACTTCGGTGTCTTGCTAGTGCAGGTCCTGGGAGGGGTTTGGTGAGCATGTCAGCCACCATCTGGTCAGTGGGGAGGTACCTCAACTTGATGGTTCCCTGCTCCACGTGGTCTTTGAGGAAGTGCCACTTCAGACCGATGTGCTTAGTCTTCTCGCTGACCAAGGCATTCTGGGAGTATGCAATGGCGCTTTGGTTGTCCTCCCAGATGGTGGTGGTTTCGGTGATGGGGGAGTTGAAGATTTCCCCCAGGAGTTGTCGGAGGTGGAGTCCCTCCTTGGTGGCGTCAGCCGCAGAGTAGTACTCGGCTTCACACGTGGATTGAGCCACACAAGTCTGTTGTTTGGACTTGTAACTGACTGGCCCGCGTCCGAGGGTGAAGAGATAGCCGGAGCGAGACTTGCGGGTGCTGCTGTCGTTGGCCCAATCAGCGTCGGCAAAGCCTGTGAGTTGGAGGCTGTGGTCCAGGCCCCCCCCCAACGTCAGGCGCATGTCGATGGTGCCATGGAGGTAGCGGAGGACCTTTTTCAGAGCCTGCAAGTGTGCCTCGGTGGGTGAGGCTTGGGCAGAGCCGAGGATGCTCAACGCCGTGGAGACATCGGGGCGTGTACAAACGGCTGCGTACTGGAGGCTGCCCAGGAGGCTGGGGTAGACGTCCTTGGCCACCCCTGTGAGAGAGGGCGAATTCAAGTGTGCAAGGCCGGCGAGAAAGCCCGGGTCCATCGGAAGTGACGACGGCTTAGAGTCGGACATGCCGTACTTGGCGAGGATGTCGCGCAGGTACTTGGACTGGTCCAGCGAGATTGTGCGCGTGGAGCGATCGCGGGTAATGTGCATGCCGAGGAGTTGGGAGAGGTCGCCTAGGTCCTTGATCTTGAACCGTGCTCCGAGTTGGGCTTTGAACGATGCGAGCCAAGTGGCATCATTGCAGGCCGCGGGAATGTCATCGACGTACATGGCGATCATGGCGAAGACGTGGCCGGTGCGAAAGATGTAGATGCACGGGTCGGAGACGCATTGTTGCCATCCATGGTCGACGAGCCATGCACGAAGTAGCATGTTGAACTCGCGGGGGGACTGCTTAAGGCCGTAGAGGCAGCGCTTGAGGTGACAAACCTTGGACGTTCCATCGGTGAAGCCGAGGGGCTGGCGGATGTACACATCCTCCCGGATGGGGGCGTAGAGAAACGCTGTGTCGATGTCAAGCTGGCAGAGTTCAAGGTCGCGGGCGGCTGCGATGGTTAGGAAGAGACGCAGGCTGGCCATGCGGATGACCGGGGAGAAGGTCTCCGTGTAGTCCAGTCCAGCGCGTTGACTGCACCCCTTGGCGACGAACCGCGCTTTGAAGCGGGAGACGTCGCCGGCTGTATCCGACTTGACTTTGAAGATCCACATGTTGTTAACGACCATGCGGCCTGGGGGGAGGTCCACAAGGTCCCACGTGCCGTTGCTGATGAGGGAGGAATACTCCTGTTGCATAGCGGCTTGCCATTGGGGGGCTTGGGCGCTGTCCAGCGCAGCCCGGTAGGATTTTGGTTCCACACACTCTCGGGCGGAGAGGAGGGCGACGGCAGTAGGGGACGTGCCGGCAGGTGTGTGTGGGGGACCCGTGACAAGGTCGGGGACGTGAGGGTGCTCAAATATGTCCTCTTGAGCTTTGCCTTGTTCAGGATCACAACACGCCGTTACGAGGGTCGGTGGGTAGTCGGACAAGTGGGCAACCATATCGCCGTAGCGAATGGGGTGGGAGCGGAGCCGAGCATGGCGAGGGGCTGCCGGGGGGGGTAGGGGTGTGGGTAATGTGAGGTCAATGGGGTGGGATAGGGGTGAGTCTGCGGGTACGTCTTCCGAAGAGTCGGTGATGGCCGAGTCGACGGAGGGTTGTGTGTCGAAGCCTGGGGTGTCTTCCTGAAAGACAACATGTACGGAAGTGGTGATGCGACGCGTTTCCGGATTGTAGACACGATACCCGGGTGCGTCAGGGGGATAGCCCACCATGACGCCGCGAAATGCTTTTTCACTGAGTTTCCGACGTTGTTTGTCGGGGACCTTGGCGAAAACGGCGCAGCCGAAGACGCGGAACTTGGAGGCGTTGGGCACCGACGACGTAAGGAGTGTGAGGGGGACGCCCCCATTAGGTCCGACCGAGCGACTGTACGTGCGGTTGCGAAGGTACACAACAGTGCTGACAGCGCACGACCACATGGAGTTGGGAACGGCCATGTTGTGGAGCATCGCCGATGCATTGTCCCGGATAGTGCGCCAGGGACGTTCGGCCTTGCCGAGCATGTGGTGGGCGTATGGGGCAGAGAACTGCACCCCGACGCCGAGGTGTGCGCACATCCGGCGAGTGACAGCAGCTTCAAACACAGAGTCGGAGTCAAACTTGAGGACCGGTGCGAACGCGCCCGTCTGGGAGTGATGGCGGGCATGCAAGTGTTTGATGTCCAAGAGGATGGTTTCCAATTCCGAACATGCGTCGTCTTTAGACTTAAGGAACCGCACCCACATGTAGTTGGTGTGGTGGTCGATGACGAGCAAGCAGTAACGGAGGCCATGTGGGGAGGGGACATTGACCGGGCCCCAGAGGTCAGCGGACAGGTTGAGGAGGGGGTGGGATGGCTTCGCGCAAGCGGCTGTGTTGCGTGGTGCAGCTGTGGCTTTGTGAAGTAAGCAAGAGTCGCAAGAAACTTTGGTTACAACGCTAGCTAACACATGGCTAGTCGGGACACCGTGATTATGCTGGGCCTGAAGGCTTGTGCATGTTGAGGTGGCCAAACCGACGGTGCCACAGGACGGGATCACACTGGGCAGTAAGGGCAACTTGAGGTGAGGCGTCAAGTTCCGCCGGTGCGGATGGGCTGGAAGGGAGGTCCGGCTGGTGGGGAAGGAGGTAGAGACCGTTTCCGGACGGTTCTAGCACACCCATGCCTGTGGGTACCAAAAGCAAACCAGTGTCAGAGTTGGAGGGGAAGATGAATTCACATCCGCTGTGAGTTTGCATCCAGCTGACACTAAGTAGTCTGCCGATACGCTGTGCGGAGCGAGATGATAGGTCAGGGGTGTAGAGTGCATACACAGTGCGGTGAATGAGCTGGCCAGAGGCAAGTCTGACAGAAATCCGCACTGAGCCACTGCCCTTAACGTCAACGCCGACACCGCCCACGCGAGAGGGAGCGGAGGGGGGCGTGAATTTCACGAAGTCATCTCGGAACGCGGTGAGGTTAATCGAGCAGGCGGAATCAACGACCCAAAACTGTGACAGGTTACGACCCGGGGCGAGGGAAGAGGAGAATGCCACAGAGCTGAATGGGACACTCACCTCGTCGTCATCGTAGTCATCAGCGCAGTCCTCGAGGGTGGGTAGGCAGTCGGTGTCATCGGCGGGGGCGTCGTCGGCAGGGACGTCGCTCAGCAGCGCAGCGTGAGCAGAGGGGGTGCCGTCGGCGGCGCCGTACTTCTGGACTGTCATCCTACGCTTGGCGAGATTCCACTTAAGGATAGCGTCATCCGTGGCAGTGCAGGCGGACATGAGATGGTTGAGGCTGCCACAAACGCCACACTTGTTGGGTCGATGGCCGCGAGGGTTACGGTGTGGTGGGCCTCGACCGCTGTGCGAGCCGCGGCCCGCAGCGACGAACGCGGAGATGGGAGGGGGTGATATGGCCGGAGCGGGTGTGTCCGGGGCAGGGTCGTCGTCCATGTTGTGCGCGAGGTGGAGAATGCTGGCCATCACTTCATCAGCCGACATGATGTAGTCCGTGTCAAAGGCGTTGATGACGCATTGCTTCGCCTGACCGTGTGGGCCGCTGCTGGAAATACCGCGCAGCATGAGGAGACCGAGGTGGTGGGGGTGGATGGCAACGGAGCCATCAACCAATTGGCATGTGTCGTTGTAGTCGTCAAAGGTCTGGCGCATGTAGTGGACATAGTCACTGAGTGACTGACCAGGGCGCTGTCTGACCGTCAGGTTGTCCAAGAGGGACAAGGAGCGAGCAAAAGACCGACAGTCGAGGCGTTCACACAGGATGTCCCACGCGGCAGCGGCGCAGTCAGGGCGGGCTGGAGAAACGCATTTCATCGCTTGGTCAGCGCGCTGATTCGCGCTGGCTGCATGGAGAAGCAGCGTGTAGGCGTAGTGCTGTGCTGGTTCGTCGAGCCAAACGCCGGAGTCGCGTATGGCCAGCTGTGGAATGAGGTATGCGGCCTTGATGGAGAGGAAATTAAGGAAGGTCCTCTTCCATTGCTTAAAGTCCGTGGTCGGGCCCATGACGGGGACCGACATCTTCATGGACCGGTTGAGGGCGTCCTTGTCGAAGCCGGGGGCTTCGTGTGCCGCCCGGCCGATGACCACCGGGTCAATAGTGGGGCGACGACGGCCACGGGTGGCGGGGTCGCCATGTTGGACTGGGGGAGAATGCCGGCCATGAAAGGGAGGAGGTGGGCCACCGGGAAAGGGAGAGCGGCCGGCCATGGGACGCGGCGGGCCGTACGAGTGCGGGTGGTCACGGTAGGGGGGGACGAGGTGAGAGGGCGCCTCCGGGATGTGAGGGCCGGGGTGGTGAAGGGCATATCCAGCGGGGGGGAAGGGGGGAGGTGGTGGGAGGTGATCAACCTGGAGGGCGTGACGCGAGGGGTCGTGGTGCGCATCGGCACGCGAGGGCTCGCGGGGCGCATCGTGACGGCGGTGTGCGACTGTGGGGTCGCCAACAGGAGCTGCAGGAGTAGCAGCAGCGAAGACTGTTTCTGCGTCCGGGGGGACGTATCCAGGCTGGGGATGTTCAAGCAGGGGGAGGGTGTGCACGTCGTGGCTGTCCCGGACGGGTTCGAGCTGAGCATCGTGGCGGCGCTGAGCGACAGGGGGGTGCGGATTAGCACCCGCAGCAGCAACAACAGCAGCCTCGGCCGACTGCGAGTCGAGACGAGCTGTTATGCGCGCCACTTGCGCAACGAGCAGCGCGAGAGTATCCGGGGGGGTATCGAGATTGCTCTGCTGAGAGCCTGAGTCAGGGGAGTCAACAGGTGAAACAGGCGGAGTTTTCGGCGCCATTTCGACAGAGGGCGAAAAAGAAAGAGCTGAATAAAAAACAGGCAGCGGTAAAAACCGCTAGCCGGACTCGTGCCTAACAACGGTTTCAAAGAGACGGCCTGATGCCCGCCGACCCCTCGGCATGTAGCCCCGGGGTGTCTCAGAGCACCTTCTCTGTATCCTCCACCCAGTGTGGGGCACAAGTCGAGGCCAAGGCCAGGACAGGTGGAGCGCTGCGCTGGCGGCTGAGTCGCTAAGATAATATAAAAATAAAAAGGTAAGCTACGGCTGGCGTGCAATATGTGGATGCGTATTCACCCGATGGTGCGCCCCCCCGTTCTCCAGCTTGGACCTGTGTGCACCCTGTCCACACACGACGAGTGCGTCGGTGTGGGTGGCTGGCTATCGCCGTCGAGTGGCTGACTTAAGAGGGGTGGTAGCGGGTTTTAAATCGCAGTTTATACTGGCGACACCGCCGACTACAAGTTGAAACTACTAGGTGTCTAGAGAAACTTGCCTTCTGCGGGAGAGCTGTCGATCGCAGCTCGCCGAACCAGGTTGTCGCGCGTGAGTGACGTGAGGCGGGGGCCCATAACCTATTGAACCATGCAAACACAGTTAGTGTGGAAGATAACTTACGCAAACGTAGTTACAATTACAATCCCGCAAACGGAACAGTTACGGCGACAACCAGCCTACATGCGTGGTGTCGGGACAACAGAAGTGTGAGAGCTGTAGCCTAGCGACAGCTCTGTACCGAATCAAACAGTTTATCGGTATGTCCGATCTAGACATGTACTAATCATATCTAGAGTAGCTTACAGTAGCTATCTGCAACTAATACGTATACGGTATTACTTACAACACCTCCTCAATGTGCTTCTTGCGCTCCTCCGGAGTCAACGCATTAGCGATAGCGCTGAAATCAATTCGGCCAGAGTTTGAAGAAGGCCGGCCACGACCATCAGCTTGACCTCCTCCACGTCCACGACCACGACCACCACCATTGCGCTTCCAAATCTTAGAGGCGCCCACTAAAGGGTCATCAAAATTGCGCTTCCGGGTTGGTTGTCCTCCTCCACGTGTTGTAGATGGACCCGTTGTAGACCTCACACCGCCGAGATGCGGCGAATCAGCTACGACGTCATTAAGGAAGTTTTGAAGCTCCACAAGCCGAACGTTGTACCTCTCTGAGATCGATGTGACTTAGCTTGAGTCTTCAACTCGAAGTTAGCTAGGCCATTGATAAAGCGAACACACTGAACATCTGCCGTAAGCTTCTGCCGAGAGCGACGTAAGAAATCGTTGAATTGCTGGGTATAGAGAGCGTAACTCATGCTGCCTTGCGTAAGGTTTAGCATAGCGTTAATCGCGTCATCTTGGATGTTAGGGAGAAAAAATGTTTTCTGCAGCTCCGCGACAAGCACGTTGTCAAACGGGTACACGGAAGTGCCATCACCGGGAATCGAACCCGGCACCTCCGTGTCCGGACCCGTAAGTCGTAACCAAGTACCGCGCCGAAAAGTCGGTACCCATTGGGGATATATCTCATATGTATACCCCCGTATTGCCCGAGCAACGGGCTCCCGCAGTACATCCACTATTGGCGAGATAGTAGGGCCAAGACTCCCCCTGAGTACAACGTACGGATGTGTCCATTATCATGCCCACCACGGGGATCTCACAACACATGTCAAACGTAGAAGGGATGTAGGACTGCTTTTCCCGGTTCAACCACCAGCGGTTCAGTTGTCCAAAAAACTGTGAAGTAACCCAAAAAACTGAGTCGTAAGAGAAAGCCGTAATTCCGAGCAAAAGAAAGCGCTGCGGTTGTGCCTCGAGCCAATCCTCCAATTCACGGGCATCGTTACGAGACTGAAACGGCGAATTAAACGCTGCTTTGCGTTGAGTCTCGGTAAGGGTCAGAGGTAAGCTAGTTATATTGTAGATATCGGGGTTCCCACACGTAAATCAGTCGGTGTCTGTCGACACAACTGATTGATACAGCCACGAATGAGAAGCCGAATTGGTGCAGAATCGACCGACGAAAACCGGGGGTACATAAAAAACTGCGTCGGGATTGATGTGTCGTCATGGAAGAGTGCCTGAGACGTATACACTGCACGACGGAAAGTCTCCCACTAAGTCAAGGAACCAAACTGAAGTATCTCACTCTTATGCTTCATGGCAGGAAGTAACCCCGTCTTGGCGGGCGTAAGATTCATACCGCCGATATTGATTGTTTCCGGTACGACGTAAGAATCATCCGGATTGATTGTCGACTGAGTTGTCATAGCCTGCTCGAGAAGAGCATGAGTACGCAAATGGGTCGTAACGTACGGGACGGGAACGGAAGCCGAGTAAGCGTAAACGAGTTGTTGTCCGACAGGTAACGCGACTCGAACTCGTGCGGCACTCAATAGCGTCAAATCATCCGGAGTCAAAGTAAGGCCAGTTTCCTCATGTAACTCTCGAACGGCAGCATCAACATGCTCTTCGTTAGCTGTAAACGAACCAGCCGGGAACCAAGTTTTACCATGACGAGGCTCACGTTGTAATACCAGCTTAATGTCGGAAAGCTTAGACCCTCCAACATTAAGTACGACCACTACGTAACGTCCAGGTCCAATAGAAGCCATTCCGAACCACTCAAGCAACGTCAAGCGAATCAAACGACAGCGAAAACGGGTGTCGACCAACGGGCTTCGAAACCAGCGTGGCGGTTAGCCTTCTAAAGCTCACCGCTAGAACAATTTTGTTCTGTTCTGTTCGGTTTTGTCACAGCTTAATGTCAGAGTGGTGGTATAGATGGGAGATGATGAGCGGATGTCTCATTGCTTGTACTTTAACAATATATGTTGTAATTGAACAAAGGAATTGTTAAATGGTTATGTCACCTCCCTCTATTGCAATGGGCTTAAATAGCTTTCCGCCCATATAGCTTACGTCTGCTTGCACTCGCTTACGTGTCAAGCGTTAAGGCTTTCCAACCGTCGTCAATTGTCTAGCGACGCGGCTCGTCTAGCATGGAGAATCACGACGCGGCTTATTCTGCATTGGAAACCTCGCTTAGGCGCGTCATCTGGCTAGTTAGATTAACTGTGCGTACCAGTACGTACCGGGAGGTACTGGTAGTACAGTACGCATCAAAACCCTTGCTAATATTGCAATAGCGACGTACCCACGTTGTACATCCGTCCGATGAAAAAGCACGAATTTGAATTAGTAACGAGTACTTGTACAATGTAATGTAATGTACTGTTGCATGACTATACTCGTCACATTTTGATTGCAAAGTATCCCACGACTGCCACTCGATTCGAGTTAACACGTCGCGGGAAGACTCACTAATTCTATCCAAGCAACGATTTCCGGGCACAACGGACGACCTAGCGCAGCACATTCCGTGCCACGGCACCCAAGTATGCTACGAAGAGATGGGAAGCAGTGGGAACTACCAAGTGATGGGCTGCGACGACTCTAACGGACGTCCCCGAGGTCGACGGGGCGACGCTCGACCTATCGTGCTTCACGGCGCACATTGACCAGGCAGAGGTGGTGGAGACCCCTCTCTACTGGCCACACGCCCGCAACCGCGCCAAATTCCCCAACACTTGTCAACCAAGGAGAGCATCCCGCCCGCAACCCGTCGATGGCGCTTCTTCTTACCTCTCCTTAGTCGTTTTCAAACGACAGTACCGTAGTGTGACAATATACGTGTAGCGATACTCAGTGGCAGCACTATGGAGACTCTCAGTGATGGAATGCACCAGTAGATAATACGGGTATAGTGGTAGTTTATAGCAGTAATAGTGATGTACAGGTACCATCAAAGCTTGGGGATGTCCAGATTTGGACAATCCACTGGTAAAAACTGGCGAGGATACACATAACACCGTATCCACTGGATACAAGTAAGGTCACCCATTAAGACTCACATGAGTTTGCGCGGCGATAATTCCTGCAACGTCTTTTTGCTGCTCTTCGGGTACCTGTACTTGGGTTCCTATCTTCGTGATGCTTTGCAGGATGAGGGCAGGAGTGCCGATGCTGTGGCATGCCTCCCTGTTCCTCGGGCTTAGGCCTCCACCTGTGGGGGTTTTCCTCCCGTTCTTTCCTTTTTGATTATTATTGATGGTTTCCACTGCTTTTTCTTGTAAACAACACCGTTTCGCTATTCACATGAGTCTATATTCACCATTCGGGTACAAGCAAATGTCCGACATGGATTCTAACTACGGATGCGAGGGTCTCAAGAGAGGAGCCAAGCGAGGCAGTCAACGCAACGAGTCCCTACATACAGCGCAACTTCTCCTCACTACCCACCTTTCCTCAGCGCCATGACATACATGCAAAGCAATTGCTTGGGAGTCTCTATGTGTGTGTGTGTGTGTGTGTGTGTGTGTGTGTGTGTGTGTGTGTGTGTGTGTGTGTGGGGGGGGGGGGGGGGGGGGGGGGGGGGGTAAGGTATGCATCAGTGGTGTAAGGTTACCGTTATCGTGGCGCAACCTTGTCGGCGTCGCCACTTGGTCAGCCGGAGAGAAGCCCACTCGTCTGGAGCAACTATGTTGTGCTACGAGGGCTGTGATGCCAGACGCTAATGGAATTGCTGGATGAATAAACATGACCAGGTATTATTTACAAGAAGTGCGAGGGCGGGCCCTCCAAACAGGATTACAGGAACATAGACGCCATGTTCTTGTTCCAACACGTTGGGCAGCGTGTGCCTTATTTTCGAGCAGCAATTATTATTTTCCTTATTTGTCCAGGCTATTTATTATGTCGACCAATTTTGCCTATTTGTGTTATTGCGTCATCCACATACTGCTTTCCCAGGTCGTGAACTGACGGGGCTGTGGACGCGGCTGTTCTCCGGGCGGCGACGCCCTTATCACGCGCCTTTATCAACTATGTACCTTAAGAACGCCAGGCTCCTGAGTCCGACGTGGCTGACCACTGACCGCCGTGGTCAGTCACTCACATGTCATTCATCTGCATCCAGCGCTGCATATCCACCTTTTCCATCGGCTGCAGCTGGTCCGGCGTCTCAATTGCAAAGGAGCTGCCGGCTGAGTAGCTCTCGGGGGGAGGGTTTGACCGCAGGAAGGGGCCACCGATATTGGAGTGCGGGTTTGTGGCTTGGATGCGCACTTGATGGAGCGCAGGCGATTCCGACCCCCACCACTCCCCTTCCGGCTCTTTCATTATTCTGTGGCTCTGGGTGGGTGTGTGCCGGTAGTATGCGGCCGCAACCCTGGGGTCAAAGGCCATCGCATTATTGGGCGGGGCTGGTGGGTGCTGTACTGCCTGCCTTCCGGGATGGAAATCTGGCGCAGATGGGGCCTGCGTATAGCAGGCGACACCCTCCAGCAAGGCACTGTGCTGAGGTGCATGGGAAGGCACTGCATACGGATACAGTGAAGGAGGGTCTTGCTCCAGTCCATTATTGTACATGAGCATGGTGTTGCCGCTGGTGTCGTCGTGGCGCTTGTGGGGAGCACTGAGCGGTGGTGGGGGCAGGTACTTCTGCACCAGGCTTCCATACCGGTTGCCATTCTTGCAGCTTATTGGCCGTGATGGCATATCATTGGCATTAAGATACGCCATTCTCTGCTGATGTGCTGAGCCCGCAGCTCGTTCTTGCTCAGGTAAGCGACGAGGAGGGTGGGCGGAGTACAGGCCTTGCCCTCCTGCTGTCTGTAGCTGGTGAGTTTGGGGGACATTCAGCATGCCGTATTGTGCTCTCATCTGCTGTGGGGGTTGCTTAGCCAAATCGTGACTCCTGATGTCGTTGGCGGCGTGAGTGGGAGCAGGATAGCTGTATGTGTTGCTGCAAGGGGAGTGATAAAACTGGCCTGCAATAGCACGCCGAGCCTCAGATATAAGCAATTGTTTGCCATGGCATTGTTTGTATCACGACTTCCACTTCTGTTATGTTTTGCGGCTTATTTGTGTTATTACACGGTAGTTATTCGAAGTAATGCCAATGTCAGTGCTCGTACCATTGCTGTAGGTTAGAGCTGCGGGCAGTGTGCTTGACTCTTGCCGCAGCCGCTCCGAAGCAAGGTATATGTCTGCAAAGCAATCCGTAGAACAAAACAGATAAAAATCACTGGAGAACAATAAAACAAATAATCCATTCTACGTGTTTCCTGTCGCATAGCTTGTTTCGCAGATTTCAATTCGATTCAAAGTCACTCTTTGCCATATGTAAGTGGTGTATCTAATGCCCGCAAGACTGCTTACGGCTCTGCAAAATCAATTGTTGTGCCATCACGCTCGCCTCCTCTTTGCTCCTTAGTGTCGCAGTGCCATCCCAGCGGCACGCATCGAGGTCCGCCTGCTGCTGTAGGATCCTCAGTGTTGCGTGATCGAGCGAGCTGTAGCAGTGGTAATCATGAGCTGACACAGCCGGGTCGTTGACGCCATCCATCATCATCCTCTCTTGCGACGTGTGTTCCTCCAGGCTGCCGTCGCTGCTGAATGCCGAGGATGTGCGCCACAGAGCACCACCACTTGCATTGCTGATGCAGGTCTGCTGGTGGGTAGGTTTCATAGGTTCGCGCTCAGTTGCTGCCATAGGACTCATCTGGTGCCTCCTCACTGGCTGTTGGCCAAACGTCATTTTATTCATCTGATCCTCTGAAAGGTGGTTATCTGAATGCGATGAATGCATTTCGCTGGGTGCAGAGTCAGGGTGGCTCCACGACCAGAGCTGATTTGTCACCATGTTGAAACCCGCTTGTCTTCCTGTTTCAGCTGCCTGCATGTTCAGAGCCCTCCTCGATTTATTGGTTGGTTTCTGCCTGACTAGGCAGACGTGCGCAAGAATCATCACGTCAGTTACTTGCTTTGGCAAACCACTTGAAGCTGAGGCGTTGGTACCAAATAAAGCATTCGCATCGCGGTGTTGCGGTGTTGGGTAAACGCAGGCAGTACATTCTATGAGAGATTTTGAGTTTCAGTGAAATTATTAACACACCCGGCATGTAGAAACTATTGCTTTATGTATTTCGACACGGTGGTTTTGGTGTCGTTAATGCTGCGCCATTACCCTTAGCATTTGACTTATGTTATTAAGTAGTATCCAAAACGCAGAACATGTTATTGCGTTCCCGACTCTTCTGTATCGGCAGATGAAAGAAGTTCAGCACGCGTAACAATTCGCGGTTCCTAGTGAGGCCGTTTAAATTATTTGTTTTCGCTTCAGCCCAGCGAGGACAGATTCGCTCGGTCGTTTTTTTGGTGCGGTATCATTCGGCGGTCTCCTGGCTTAACGCCATCATCAGACAACCTACATGAAAAAGAAGATACGAGAAAGCAAGATATGGAAAACAACCGCGCACAGTAGGTCGTCGTACGCAGGTTCTTATCCATTAACATGAAGGCAACCTAAAAAGTTGTTATTAGCAACTACAATGTCGTCTATGCTTCAGTATTTGAACTCGGGCGTAATGGGGATGGGGGGAAATTTCATATATAGGCCAAGGTTGTTAGTTCGAGTTGTCGCTGGCTCAGCTGCTCTCTCTTATTGAAAATCTGTGGACGTCTTGTGGAGTATACAACTGACCAAATAACACTCAGCTTCTAGTTTTTTCTAGGAGCAGGTCGTCTGGCTATAGTCTGTTCAATGCCAAGCGACTGGATTGCTGTGATCTGCCGAATGTCGAATGAGCGGATACTGCCTGACGCTTCCAGTGTTTTTCGATAAGCAGCAGGTAGGCCTCTGAGGCAGGATTAATATGCATATATGATACAAAAATCAAACATGTCCTATCCATAATACAGGCAGCAAGGAAAACCACGCTGCGTTCTCTGCCAAGATCCTACGGATTTGTATACCGGTGAAATATCCATAAGGACTTGCTACTTTTGTAAAGTATGTACATCACTACAGCACATATTCATACAGGCAGGGAACATAGAAGCAGCAGCATATAAAGGTCTACAAATGCGGCTTATATTGCGATATAGACTTAGCGACTGAATACTTCACATTAGCAGCACCTGTTCCTTGATGCAGCGTCCCTCCTTGTTGCGTGATGGACTACTTGGCGTCCAGATGTAGTCCTTTAATAAGATGGGCAGTCACACGCACGTCATATGGGAATACTGAGTCACGTGTCAATGTCCTTATTGCTGGCGCTGCCACTCGTCGTCCTACCGCGCACGTACGCGGCGAAACACTGCCCGGCGGAATAGCCCCAAGTAGTAGTAGGGTCGATATCCCAGTGTATGATTGTGTCTCCGGGCTTGGTTGTCTGCTTAGTAGGGCGCCGTGTGCCAATATACTGTAGTTTTTCCGTGCCACCCTCGATATATGTAGTGATGTGTATGGGCTGCTGGCGATGTTAGCAGTAGAGTCTGTCCGGACGTCTGCGCTGCTCTGGTTATTGATATAGTTTCAGTTTCAGTATGTGAATGTTTCTACTGAAATGACATTTACATTTTGCCGGTCGGTGGGTGGTCCACGCAGGAAAATGAATCTACCCGTACTGTGTGCGATAATACAGATGACGGTACTTCACCCGATGGTTCTGACCAGCGCCAGGCCTCGGGAGGTACCATATGACCACGGACAGGGACACAGGGAGGGGAACCAAATAAAGGGCATGGGTGACAGGCCTCGGGAGGTCCCGTAAATGTTGTCCTGCATTTCTCAATTCATATCTGTATGGCGCCGATGACATGATGCCTTCATCCACTCCTCCCCACAATATTGTTACTGCGGGTGCAATGATATAAGCATACTAATATCGCGATAGTTGAATTATATTAGGACCTGTCACCCTTTTAGGATCAACTCACCCTTGGATCTCCAAAAGGGGTTTACACTATGAGATATAATAAGGGCGAAGAACATTCTATTTTTGTATTTCAACTTGTTCTTAGCCCACCGCGTGACCATAATTCAGACAGCAAAGATTGGCTCTAGAATGTTGGCGAACACAGAAGATACGCACGGTTGTGGACATTCAGTGCCATTGCAAAATCGCAATGGTTTCTTGCTTTTGTTTTGCAAGCCCGGTACAGGAACAATGCGTACCATAATATGCGCAGCACGTGCAACGCCAGTTGTGGCTGATGCCATTCCTTGCGCTACCTA